>JAEQBH010008884.1:0-121753 GCA_016808115.1 Tetrastigma voinierianum | reverse complement strand
TTATCTGGGCAATTTGGAAGGAGAGGAATTGTGTAGTCTTTGAAGATATGCATTTCTCCTATATACGGCTAAAAAAATCTTTTTATTAGCTCCTTTTCTTATTGGGCAAGCTTTATAGATTTGGGGGAGGATTCTTTTGTGCATTCTTTGAGTTTGTATTTTGGGGTGGTAGGTTTGTTTTAATTTGCCCTCCTTTTTTGTATAGAGCGGGTTTTTCATGTACTTCACGTATACTCGGGGGATAACTTAGTTTTCACACCTTTTATATATATTTTGCTTTGTTTTACCGATAAGAAAAAAGTTTTAAGTTACAACGTAAAACTAGCCTTCTTTTGGTAGTTCATTACTGTTGAGAGAAAAGGAATACATTGATTCTCATTAATTTACAAAGGAGGAAACATACATGTTTATACTCTAGTGTTAGGGTAAAAAAAGAAACAGAGTTAGAGTCTAATTAGGAACTAAAAGAGAAGGGAAAAATCTAAATAGATTAGGGGACTAAGCCGGCACTCTCTTGAATTTGGAGGCATGGAATTAGCCTTAGAGCATCATATCTTTTTATCTAGGATCTACAGAGACTTAGTGAAGATATCTGCTAGTTGGTCATTAGAGTTGACAAAACTAGTAGTCATACATCCCAATGTAATCTTTTCTCTGATAAAGTGGCAATCTACTTCAATGTGTTTGGTCCTCTCATAGGCTTGGGTTAGATGAAATATGCGAGGCGACTTGATTAGTACATATAAGCTTCATTTGAACAAATTTCTTCCCCGAATCTTAGCTCTTGGAGGATATGCTTGACCATATGAGTTTTACACATGTTGCTAAGGCCATGGCTTGATGCTTGAAAGCTGACCTTTAGTTTGGCCTACCCATATTTTGTTTCTTCTTTCTTAGGGATGATAAAGTTACCTCATTAACGCACAATACCACGATGTGGGCGTCTATACGTGGTGAGCTTTGCCCGGTCTGTATCACTTTGGCGGCGACGAGTATGATCTCTATTTTCATACAACACCCCTTGAGTTGGTGTTTCTTTTATATAACCGAGAATACGAACTACAACATTCCAATGACTATCACAAGGTGATTGTAGGAATTGGCTAATTACGCTCACAGGAAATGAGATGTTAGGTTGAGTGATAGTGAGATAGTTCAGTTTACCTACAAGTCGTCGATATCTCCCTGGATCTCATAGAAGCTCCCCTTAACCTGGTACAAGTTTGACATTGGGATCCATAGGAGTGTTTATAGGCTTATAGTCCAACATACCAGTGTCTGTCAATATATCCAAGGTATACTTCCTTTGAGAAATAACTAGCTCAGAAATTAGTATTTGCGCCGATGCAGAAATCGCAGGTTTACACGAGTCTTACAATGCGAAATTAATTTGAAGAGGTATTGTTGGGGATACGAATACCATCACGGTCATTGCACATATTGTGATATCATCCACATAAGCAAATCAGTAAACCGATTAAGATGGATGAATGATGATAAAAAAGCGGAATGGTCTGCTTTGGCACTCAGAATCTTAAACTCACGAACCTTTGAGCGCCAAGTAAACGAGCTCGGTTGTTTCGGACCATATAAGCGGCGTAGTTCGCATCACAAAACGGACTCACGACGACAATGAGTGGTTGCTCATATAAACCCCTCTCGGCGAGATCACCATGAAGAAAGACATTCTTGATATCCAACTAAAAAAGAGGCCATAAACGCATAGCAACCATAGAAAGAAGCAAGCGAACAGAGGCAATCTTACCCACCGGAGAAAAAATATCATAATAGTTCGAGTCATGATGCTTTGAGTGTTACTTGGCAAGCCCAAATGGAACTTCAAGTGTCAAATCTTGCATGAGATCACTTTCATTGTATAAACCCAGCGACAACCAGGGAGACTTGCCGGGAGGAAGGCATGAGTTCCCTTGTGTCATTGTTAGATAAAGAGCATCGATTTTTCTTAGCCATTTACTGTTTCTAGTCGGGATGAGAGAGCCTCACTGGTGCTTTTTAGGAGTGAGCGGAAGAAAGATGGGAAACAAAACGAAGTAGGGTAAAGATAAGCGATGACTAAGAAAATTATAACGGGATGTGAGTTATAAGTAGAGGGAGTACCTTTCCGAATGGCAATAGGTAGATCATGAACTGGTTCGCGGAACAGACGGGAGATGGCGCAACATAGAGATGAGTCAACAGAATACAGTGGAGACGAGGAGCCGAGGACGCGAGTATAGACCTGAAGTGGTTGAGTCATGACATCTGTAGGTGGAGAAGGGAAATCGAGAGATGGTAAGACAAGAGGAATAGATAAGACATCTGGAACAGAAGGACGCGATGTAGAGGAGAAGGATGAATCCTCAAAGAAGGTGACATCAATAGAGATAAAGTAGCGATTAGTGTCGTGAGAATAATAATGATAACCCCTTTAAGTGAGAATAACAAGAAGGCGCTTGTGGCTTGACCCAGGAGAGTTTGTCTTGCGGGGGTGAGAATATGAAACAAAAACAAGCGCAACTAAAGACACGAGGAGGGAGGCAAAAAAGAGGTTAATTTAGTAGTAAGACAGAATGAGGGATCGATCATAAAGAAAGCAGAGGGATGTATCCCGATTAATCAAATAACAAGTAGCTAAGATAGCATCCCCCCAGAAACGTTGAGGAACCTGATGATGGAGGAGGAGAGTGAACTAAATGACGGTTCTTACGCTCAGCAACTCCATTCTATTGAGGAGTGTAAGCACAAGATGATTAGTGAAGAATCCCATGGGAAGACATAAAAGAAAAGAATGGCGTAGAGAAATATTCCTTTACATTATTAATTCTTAAAATACAAATAGAAGTATTGAATGGAGTGCAATTTGACATGAAATTTTGAAGAAGAAAAAATAACTTCATTTCGAGTTTTGTAAAAATAACCGAAGTACATCGAGAATAATCATCATAAAGTAACCATGTGAAATCCTAAAGTAGAGGTAGACTGAAAGGACTCAGACATCGAGTGTGAACAAACAAAGAAGACTTTGTGCGAGGATCTAAACACTTTGGGAAAAGACAGTATGTTTCCCAGCGTGGAACTCACACTCAAAGCTAAGATAAACTAGAAAAATAGGAACCGACCGAAACTTGGAGAGACTTGGATGTAGAGGCAGAATGTGGAGGAGAGGAGCTTAAGGTGGAAGTCTGTGGAGTGGAGCGAGGTGGAAGGGCACTTATGACTCATGTGTAGAATTACTTGATACGTCTTCCTTATACTCTCACAGGTTCTATAAGGCTACATAGTTGTGTGAAAAGTAAGTATCTGATAGAAGGTCACAAGTTAACACTAATGAAAATAAGATTAAAAAGGAGAAATAAGGAACATCAAGTACGAGGTAAGGGGCGAGGAAGGGAGGGGAGACAGCAGGAACGATGCCTTTAGCTATGGTTTGAGAACAATTAGCTAAGGTAATAGTAGGTAAGGAAAGGAAAGTAAGAGAAGAAAAAGTCTTTATTACAGGAATATGATCAGAGGAAGCGTTATAAAAGGATCCAGGTGTAGATGAATGTAAGGCAAAGTAGAGACATTCACAGTCTTAGGCAGCATAAGCAATGGAGGAAGGTTGGTTGTAGGTGGGAATGAAAGTGCTCTCATGTCGCTAGGCGTAAAGAATGACTGAGATGTGGGATGAGCTCCTTGAGGCGGAACTCGAACATCTTTGAATGATTAGAAGGTGGAGCGAATGAGTGAATGCTGCAGGTCGGCCATGTAACTAGCATTGATCCGCGGGTGTGTCATAAGCCTATGGCGTCTATGTGCATTGAGGAGCGTTGTCTTCTACCTCGGTTGCCTCTGCTACCTCTGGAATCACTTCGAGAATGAGATTGAAGCCATCACGAAGTGTCTGGTGTAATCGGATCACATGGTAGTGTGATGGAGGGAGGTGAAATGTAAGCAAGAGCTAAGTCGAAGTTTGAATAAGCTGGCTCAGGTGGTGTACGATTTGGATGTTTTCAAAATTTGGCCTGAGGTTAAGCAGAAGAATGATCATAAAGACTCGATCCATCTTGGATAGGGAAGTCTCAGTATTAGTAGACTTTGGTAAAATAGAGATAAGTTAATCGTAAGGGTGAACGTTAAGTACATAAGAAGATATATCATCTTGGTACATTCAAATTGGCAATTGGGGATATTACACGGTGGGAACGAGATATCATCGGTGTCTGGATTTCTTTACGATTCGGAGAGTGTAGCAAGTTTTATAGGCCCCGATATTTTATAGAGTCTTAGCCTGAATAGACTAGCGAAGAATATTGCAAAGTAAAGCATCAGTATTTTTTCCATTGAGTACGTTTATCTTCAGGAATACTTGTGTCCGTAGTAGTAAGATGATCCTCATATCCATTACCAATAAACCAAGGTCCCCTTTAGTCGCCTATGACTAATAATTTTCACTCCCTGTGAGTTTATCCAAGGTAATCATAGGAGTTCCAGATACAAAATAATTAAAAGTTTGACCTTTTTCAGCCATAGAAACGTCTTTTTCAACCATAGAGATGAGAAATCAGTAGGAATCAACAGAAACAACTCCCAAGGTCCTAAAGATGTCGTAGAGCTTCAGAAAATGCAAAAACAATGGAGATTCAGGCGATAGAAAAATGCAGAAACAATGGCCGGAGAGAAAAAGTGAAAAAGAAGGGCTTTTCCGGCGACGTCGAGCGCGTGGAGTGGATGGATGGGCTTGTCGGCGGCAGACGCACTTGTTGGAGGAGGCGCGTCCAAACAGTGTCTCATGAGCTGCCATGTGCCGGCGTGTGAATTTTAGCGCCGAACCGGAGATCAGCGTGTGTGGGAGCATGGGAAGGTATTTTCCGGTGAGGCTTCCATTGAAAGGTAGATCGGAGGGAGGCGCTCCTATTGGTGTGCTATTCGGCTGGAATGGAGTCGAAAAAATCTCGCCAGTGGCAAGGTGTTCCGATGATGGTTTGGCTTCTGTGAGGCTTTGTGAAGACTATAACACGACCGGAGTGTGACACGGTCTTTGGATGGGTTGTCGGAATTGACCACACGGTGAAACCCTAACCCTAGTATTCTCAAACTCTTTTATGGCTGAGATACCATGTTGAGAGAAAAGAAATACATTAATTCTCATTAATTTACAAAGGAGGCTTATACATATTTATACTTTAGTGTTAGGGCAAAAAAGGAAACAGAGTTAGAGTCTAATTAGGAGACTAAAGAGAGAAGGAAAAGAATCCTAAATGGATTAGGAGACTAAACCTTAACAATTACAGCAGGAACATCTTTGGTATCACCTTGCCTTTTTCATTACCCAAAGATTATTCCACAATCTATGTGTGCGTATAGGCATGTATATATGCAAACATGTAGATGTCTGTACTGTGCACTAAAAAATAGGAAAACTATGAGTATTACTCTATTCCACAATGCATCCTACCTTGATTATCTTTCTTTTATTACATTGTTTACGATTAACCAGTCAGGAGATTAAGATTTTCTTTTAATTTTGGGTTTCATTTCCTGGTGCTTTTTTTTTCTTCTTTTTGAGATATGTACCGAATTGGGCCATGGGAAATTTATTGCAGTGATTATGTATAACCTTATATATTTTCTAAAGTTCATTTCTCTAATTCGTTTTGTGATGTTTTTGTATTCTTCTTTCTTTTTTTAAAGACTTCTATCATTGTCATCAATAGAAGGCCTGGTATAAGTTGTTCACAAATTAGAAATTTATTATGTCCACATGTGTTATAAAAATTAATACATTATTGTCCAGTACCTCAGTTTAATTTTGTGACTCCGACAGGTTGACTGGCGGGTTCACTGGTGGATCCAGTCTGATCTGGATTTGATAAAACTGCCTGCAGACTACCACTGCTTAGCTTTTTATAGAGTTTGCTTGTAGAGTTTATTTCTTTTCTTGTCTCTTAGTTGGGTTCTCCTGGACAAACTGCTTATTTGTGCTTTATATTTTTTTCATATAGGTTTTTGCTATGTACCATTGATGATGGAAATTGAAAGTCAAACAGAGAGTTTGGACCAAAACAATATGCTTGCACCGCCTCCAGGGACTTTCCAAGATCGTGAAGACCTTATTAGACATGTTCGTGATTTTGGAGCAAACCAAGGATATGTTGTGACCATTAAGAAATCTAGGAAGGACAGAAGAGTCATTCTTGGTTGTGACAGAGGGGGTGTTTATCGTAATAGGCGTAAGATTGAAGAAAGTAAGCGCAAAAGAAAAGCCTGTTCACGTCTTATAAATTGTCCTTTTGAAGCCATTGGTAAAAAAGAAGATGATGTGTGGGTACTTACCATAAAAAATGGGGAACACAATCATGAACCTTTCAAGGACATGTCTCAGCATCCATATAGTCGTCGTTTTAGTGAGGATGAGGTCAGGCAAATCAAACTAATGACTGAGGCTGGTATAAAACCACGCCAAGTGCTTAAGGCTCTCAAAAAAAATAATCCAGAGCTTCAGTCAACTCCGAGGCATTTGTATAATCTCAAAGCCAAGATCCGTCAAGGAAATTTATCAGGTTAGATTCCTCTCTGTGCTTTGGCTATGGACATTGGTTTGAGGAGCATACTATGTTGACTTCTTGAATATTGGAAAAAAGTGATTTAAAATAGTTTATAATTTTTTTTATAACTAAAGGGAAATTTCTTTTTTTAGAGAAAAGTTTCAAGTCATGGAGACCCAATAGTTTGTTCCTGTAAATACCACAAATCCTAAGACCATCATCGAAGCACAACACTCATCGATGAGTTTAACATGAAAGAAGAAAAAAGTGATGTGGATATGTTTATCTTGCCTGAATTTGATTTCATATGTTTCCCTCTCTCTCTTTCTCTCTCTTGGGTTACAACACATTTAATTAAAATATAGCTGAAGCTTCCCAATCTTATTGGAGGGAAGTATGTGGATTCACAAGCATGTGCATTGATCGACGTTATAAACCCTGTAAGCACTTAATGCCTGAAAACATTTTTCTCCTGATTGAGATACTATAGCAAGTAGGTTTCCTAGGATTATTCTACATTTTAGGCCACTCAAGTTGTTTCCAAGTTCCTTTATCTACTTATGGAAAATTCAAAGCTGCAGTCAATGCAGCCAAACAAGCTTATCCTTCATGGAGAAATACTCCTGTTGCCACTCGTCAACGCATCATGTTCAAGCTCCAAGAGCTCATCCGTAGAGATATTGTATGTATATTTAAAATCATTTTTGTTCCCTATTGGTTTTTCTCTTCTAAATGTTGATTTGCAGAAGACATTGCTTTTTATTTTCAGGATAAGCTTGCCATGAATATTACTATTGAGCAGGAAAAGACATTTGAAGGTGCCCAAGGTGATGTCCTTGAGGCTTAGGTTAGTCCCGCACATGCATCTTTTCTGCATTTTCCCCATGATTTCAAAGAGCTTTCTTTAATCTGATCTCAACTTATCATGATTAAGGCCTCTTGGATTATTGGATTTACATGTAGAGATTGTTGAACATGCTTGTGGAATGGCTACATTGCAAATGGGTGAGTTTGTTCCTAATGCGTCTATTGGAATTGATACATACTGCCTTCGAGAACCACTTGGCGTGTGTGCTGGGATATGTCCCTTTAATCTCCCAGCAATGATTTCCTTGTGGGTATGTTGCCATACTTATTACTTTTCTGAGGTCATTCATCTTTTACAAATAGCTGTAGTAGATGTTGACTGAGCGTCTTTCCAAACACCATGGGAGTCTTCCTCTGTGCCTATAGCATATTTTGTTAAACCTAAGATGCTTATTTGCATCATGCATTCACAATTTTCAAACGCCATGAGGCCCTCTCTCTGTGCCTAGAGCATTTTTTGTTTAACCTAAGATGCTTATTTGCATCATGCATTCACAATTTCTCTGGATCAGTAGATATTTTTAGATAGGGTTCATATGAGTACCCTGAAATTGAGTTTTTTTTTTTTTTTTAAATATTCTTGACTTGTGCAAATCCTGTAAGGTTTTCTCATTTGGAATACGGACCCATAAGTAGACATGCCATGTAGTACTCATCCAAAAAAAAAAAAAGACATTCTATGTAGTGCATACTTCGACTTTTTTTTTTTTTTTGGTATCTTGGAAAGAGGATTTCTTCTCAAGTTACTTCTATGATATCTGCAGATGTTCCCGATTGCAGTTACATGTGGCAATACATTTATTCTAAAGCCGTTTTGAAAAGAGTCAGGTTATTGCCCTCATACTTTGGTAACACCATTGAAAATTTTAAGAGATATATCTTGTTTTGGACAAGTAATATCATGCTCTTACATGAATCTGTCTACTGGGATGCAACTCATTATGCAAGGAAGGATGTGAAAAAACTTGCTTGGGATTACAAACAAATTTCTTTGTAACTATTATATTTGTTGTTGAAAATTTTGTTTGTTTAAAATTATAAGTAGTTAATTAGATTTATACTCTGTGTTCTTCAGGGGCTTCAATGATACTGGCAGCTTTAGCAATGGAGGCTGGTTTGCCCCATGGTGTCTTAAATATTGTTCATGGGACCAATGTAGAGCTTTTCAGCCTGTAGGTGCCCATATTCATTTAGTCATTTAGCTTATATTATCATTAGAAAGGATTAATGCTCTTGTTCTTAATCAACGCATTTATTGAAGCCTAGTTGTCACTAGGAAGTTATCTCCAGCCTCCTTAAAATATCTGTCTTGTTGGTGTTTTGCTTGGCTATCCCATATATTCCATTTTCTTTCTCCTTTTACCTTAACTCTTTATTTATTTATTTATTTTTGCATATTTTCCTTAATCATCTGTATTGAATCAATTTCCAATGCCACTTTGATGCTTCGGTTTTAGGCACTTGATTCATTATTGATGGCTTTCTTGAATCAATTTGAGCAGGATATTGTCAATTATATTTGTGAAGATGAAGATATAAAAGCTGTATCGTTTGTTTGTTCAAACACAGTAAGTCGAATCCCTTGTATTTTGGTAATTTATGACGCAGTAATAATTAAAATGGTGGATGTTTGACCCTGAGGCATAGCTTTAGGCGGGTTGGGGACTTGGGATAGAGAGAGAGAGAAGGGGGGGAGAGAGAGAGAGAGAGTTCTTACAGACATGTACTGAATCTTACTGAGATTTATAGTGTGGTTTTTTGCTTAATAAAATGATATGTTCCCTATTTAAAATATCTGCTCCCAATCATTCACTCATAATATAAGGTAAAATTCCATTCTAGCTTGGAGATTACCATTATCATCACCTAGTGCTTTAAAGGAAATGCACTGAAATTATCATCTTATGACTGTGCTTCTGTGCTAAGAGGCAAGATCATGCAAGCGATGCTGAACCCTCTTTGAGAAAAAAAAGAAACAAATGCAAGCGTTGGGTTGCTAGCTTTGCAGTTGTTGTAGTTCAACTTTTACTTTTTTATGCATATTATTTAACTTTTGATAGGATCACAGGCATCAAGTTGATATTATTTAACTACTCATGATATTTTCTTTCTTTTCACCAATCTTGAAGGCTGGCATGAATATTTATGCTAGAGCAGCTGCTAGAGGGAAACGTGTTCAGGTCAGTGTACTGCTTATTTTCTTTGTTCTAATTGCTCTCTCTCTGGGTGTTTGTAATGCTGCGGATGAATCAGAAAGCTGCAGCAAGCTGATTGATTATTGTGCTCACTTTTTAGTCCAACATGGGAGCCAAAAATCATGCGATCATCATGCCTGATGCAAGCATGGATGCTACCTTGAATGCTCTGGTTGCTGCTGGTTTTGGTGCTGCTGGACAGAGGTGCATGGCATAGCTGCAGCGGTTTTGTTGAGTCCAATGCCATGGTATTTTTAATTTTTAACCTTTACCTTAGTACTGCCTTTTCTTACCTCCATTGTGAAGAAATTCCGGCTTTATATTAGCAAATTCATTTTCTTTCCAATATCCTAAGGATTTGTTATTCTTTGATTTTATTTATTTATTCTTGTGGCACCCAAACTTATTTTAGGTTTGTTTTGTGCACTGTATGAAGATCAACATTTGTTTGGGCCTTTGCGTTCTTTTAAGGAATCTTAAATTGGGCCATCAGATCGCTCTTGTTTGGATTTGCCTTTTTCATTATTCTTTTCTACATTACCAACCTGGCTTTTTAAGAGATCATCCTATCATCTTGTTATGTTTTATTATATAATCTATCCCTCTTAGCAGTATCACCATATATTCTGAAGATTTCTGGGTTTTGAATTTATTTAGTCATTAACAGATAGTAAGTTGTGCAGTTGCTGAAGTGATTTAAAATGTTCCAAAGGAGTGTGTTTATGCTTTAAATTGATATTTTGTAGTCATTTTCCAGGAAGAAAAGAACATGGCTTGTGCCAAAGGACTCAAAGTAAATGCTGGAACAGAGCCCTGGTGCGGACCAGTCCAGTCGATTAGCAAAAATTTAGACATCTTGCAATAGTTTCCACTTAATTTCCATTAATTTGAGAAGAATTTCATTAAAAATTGATTTTGTCTTGATGTCAAATATTTCCTGTTGAGCTACAAACTTTCCCTGAGCTTATGCTGTTCAATGTATACGAGATTATTACCATCCTAGATTGATAGTTTCCCTTTCATGCAGTCTTATATCCTTATGTAGAGAGAAAAGGTAGTAATCACTGATTATAGATATATACTCGTATAAAGAAATAGCATAGTTATGGATTATGGATAGATAGATGAGAAATGAAAGTAAGGAGGAATAAATCAGACTCTAATTAACCATAGCTTTATATCACGCCCAGCTACAAATTGACCTAAATGCCTAGTTGTTAGAACATCATCCCATAATGTATGCTAGTTTAACAATTCTAATGTGTTTGTGTGGAATATTTTATATTGTGGATATCTTTTTTTGATAGGCCAAGAGCAAGTACATCAAAAGCACATCCAACAAAGGGCACACAAAAGTACATATAATTTTACAAAGGCACTAAAAAACTAGACAAAGCAGAGAGCCACAGAAACAACTCCTCTATTTAAGCAGTTAATCAATGAATTCTACCTTGGATATTGAGAATCTTCTATGTACCTCTAACCCACTTCAAAATTTATACATAAAAAGTTTTATATTAGAGCGATCATGCTGCTCATACAATGTCTGATAAAAAAAGATCATGTTTGCCCCCACCATGTTTAGATGTATGAGTTTCAAGTCTATGGTTCCTTAGGTTGTCAATGTTAATCATTTGTGTACTTGTTCAATAATTACTTGGTTGAATTTATGTTGTTTTCTGATTTTTTAATCTGCTTGGTTTATTCTCAGGTAAAAGATCATATATGCAGATTAGTTCAGAATGGTGTTGAAAGTGGTGCCAGACTTGTCCTGGATGGGAGAGATATCGTGGTATTCCATTTTTGTTTCTTTCTATTGTATTTATTTACAATAGTTATTTACTGCTTCAAATTCTTCTTAATTATTCTCTTCTAGTGAATCTACCACTTTATGTGAGTTAGTGTTGAGTCAGACAAGAAAGAGCACTCTTGTATTGATGCTCCCAGTGTCAACTTTGATGATAAAATGCGCCCCACTGTCAGAAGGTGTAGTGTGGAAGGTGCTTGTGGTTGGAGACATTTGGTGTATTCAGGCAGTCAAAAGTTGTTTACCATGGCTGTGAATGCCCAAAATGGAGAATGCTGGTCCAAGTTATCTGAGTGTCAAGTTGTCAATTCACACACATTGCCCAAACTCAGAAAGGCATCCTCTAAAAGTCACTTTTGGTTGAGGAACGATTGGTGGATTCACACAGTTAAAACTTGTTTGCCATGGCTGTCAAGACTAAGTTGTTGGATTTATTGATCCTCCCATCCCAGTCTTAGTCTCTTATAATCATCTTCCCCCCCCACACCCCATGTATCATTTCTCCATCCTCTTGGGGAAGCATGGATTGTCTTCTTTTTCTTCTTTTTCTTCTTTACTAGAAACTTTACGAACAGTTATTAGCCCCTTGATAACTTCCTATCTGATATCTCCCATGGAGGAAACATTGGTTCTATTAGATTTTAATCATGTAAAGTTTGTAAGGACTAAGGAGAGAAATGCATGTCAAATAGGCTTTTGGCCTTCCCTGTATAGGTTTAGCTTGTGCCTCTTGACTTCTTTTTAATGAATGCTTCTTTTGTCTATGAAAAAAAAGGTTACAAGATTTCACAAGCATTGACTGATTTATAGGTTGCATTTATTATGCTTTAAGGTCAATAAGATGGATGTGTATTTTAAGAGAAAAAAGCATGTTGGGCTTGCATTTTGTAAGCCTTGTCTGAATGTTCTGACTTCCTTTGATTGTCAACTAGGTTCCAAGATATGAGTATGGAAACTTTGTTGGGCCTACTATCTTATGTGATGTTACTACCGACATGGAGTGCTACAAGGTATCTTATCTTCATACTTCCAGTCTCGCTGTTAACATTTTTCAGAATGAATGGACGGGTAATTTATGATTCTCAGTGGAAGAAGAGTTGAACCAAAAGACCTTGGCATATTCTTGACATACTGTATCTTGTGTTGAGCAGGAGAAATCTTTGGACCAGTTCTCCTCTGTATGAAGGTATTTCTAAGTTACCTTATCGTGGTTCTTTTCAGGAACATCCTGATGGTTGAAACTGGAAATTGTTTGATTTATTTTCTTTTGTTGACCATGTACAGGCTGACAGCCTTGAGGCAATAACCATAGATTAACGAAACAAGTAATTACCTTACTCTTACTTCCTAACCGAAGGTGCCCTTTGGATGGTGTCTTTTAATATGTTTTCTGTTCAGCACGCATTGATCTTGAAGAAAGCTACTTAGCCTTTATTTTTGTAGAATGCGTTTGCATGTCATTTTCTTTTCTTATTTATTTTCCTTGGGCTATGTTTGGATGTAGAAATAGTGAAAAAGCAGCGGAAAGGAAATTAAAAAAAGATGATAAATATCTCTTGTTGGGATTTAGAAATATAATGAGAAGGGGCTGAGATGGGTTTTATAGTAGGTTTCAGGCTCAAGTCCTACTAGGATAAAAAAGGTGTTAAACAACCAACTTTCTTAAAAGCTCCAAACTTGTAAGATTTGGATTTATGTAGAATATTTTCTTGTGCCTCTCTGCATGCGGCTATTCAGTGCATTGAAGTCAAACAAACAAGCAGAGATTAACAAATGGGATTCATTTGCGAAATTAGCTCGAACATAGGACCTCGTGCCAAACTAAACTCTAATAGCATGTTAAACATTCAACTTTCCTAAAAGTTCAAGCTTGTAAGCTTTAGGTTTAATATGAATATCATGCTTCTTAACAAAAAGTAAAAAACACTGGTCATTTGTATGCATCTCTCTCTCTCTCTCTTTATATATATATATATATATCAACACTATAGTGTTGATAACCAATTTTAGTGGACTTTTGACAGTTTGGGGTGTAGGTAGGATTATGGTTTGATGGGGCTGGTAGTTTTTGCAGCTGTTTTTGTTTCTTTTGGTTCCCTCTTGTATACTCTAGTATATTTCTTGGAACCTGTTGGTTCTTTTAATCAATATGTGCTTTTTATCGATCAAAATATAAATAAATAAAATAAATATATATATCCATGAAAATAGGAAATTTATATACTTAAAACACTCTTTTTTCTGTTGAAAATATTAAGAGAACTTTCAAATATAGTGGAAAAGAATTTTATCCGTTTCAGACATTTTATCTTCCTTTCATTTTTCCCTTTCCCTTTCCCTCAAATAAAAAACAATCCTAACAATTGGAAGCCATGGAAAAATGAGTTGTTGAAGTGTTAGGATATTGCAGCTTCTGGAAATATGCATTTTAATGACTTTCAACAATACGATATAGCACAGTGAAAATCAAAATTCATCCTTGATAAATTATAATCCCTTGAAAAGCAATTTATTGTCTTCTTCTCATTATAGATGCAGCAATGGAGCTTCCATTTTTACATCATCAGGTGTTGCTGCAAGGAAGTTCCAGAATGAAGTTGAGGCTGGGTTGGTAGGTCAATCTCTTTGATCTGGCAATTGGAAGTTAAATATTTTGTGAGCCTGGTTTTGCTCAATTAAAGTTGAAGATTATTTTCTGACATAAAATGGGTTTGACTCAGGTTGGGATTAATGTTCCTATTTCAGTTCCTTTGCCATTTTCCCCATTCAATGGATCCCAGTTTTCTTTTGCGGGTGATCTCAATTTCTGTGGTATTAATCATGCTCCTCCTATTCACCCCCCCTCCCTCTCTCTCTCCTTCCTGTTGAAGTTGGTGTGGTTTAATAATTTTATCAAGCTAGCCTAAAGATCTTTTCACTGGATGCTGAACAGGGAAGGCAGGTGTACAATTTTACACCCAGATCAAAACTGTGGCACAACATTGGAGGGATTTGCCTAGCCGAGGAGCCTTGCTATTAATCCTCCATTTTCGGGCGGAAACAGGCCCGAGGGTATCCTAGCATTATCTCCAACATCTGAGAGGGATTTCCATATCAATGGAGCATCATTGCCTCTATCTCCAACAGCTGATTCAGAAATGCAAAGCCAGGGAGAGTCCCTGTCTTCACCTGCAACATCTGAGATGGATTTACCAGGCCAGGAAATGTCATTATCTATGCCTTCAGAAACTGAAGGGATTTGCCGGAGTCATAGAATGTCACTGGGAACACCTCAAGCATCTGATAGGATGTGTGGAGCCTTAAAAATCTCAATGGGATGACCCTCTGCTCCCCACATCTCAAAGAACTGAAGCTATTCCTCCGACTTCTGAGAGGATTTTTGCACCTACACCGTCCCATAGGAACGACAACATGGTGGTTACGGTTACTCAGAGAACTGACATTGCCATGGTTCCAACTTCAGAAGGGGTATACATGGCTACAACATCTCACCCGAATGACAATTTGGTTCTCTCGTCTCAAAGGACTGATGCTACTGTTCATCCAACTGCAGAGGAGAGATTGTACATCAACAAGCTATGCATGCAGCTACTGAGAGGGCATACATGCCTGCTACATCTCACAGGAATGACAGTATGGGTTTCTACCATCTCGGAGGACAGACGCATTACTATGCCCGACTTCTGAGGTATTTACATGTCTGCAACATCTCACCAGAATGACAGCATGGCTCCCACGTCTCAAGGGCTGATGTCATGCACTCAACTCCGAGAGGATGTTTATGCCTTCGGCAGTTCACAGAATGGTGGTATGCCAGCCCCATCTGAGAGGTTATACAACTCACGAGGAACATCTCAGAGGATGTATACTCAAAACCCGATGATTTCAATGATGAATTTTCCAACTTGGGGAGCTTCACTGACGTTTCCTACATCTCAGAGGATACAGTAATAACATGCCGAGTTTTATTTTCATTGTAAGACCTCACAGACAGAAATCTCATAATGGCCAGAAAAAAAAAAAAGATTTTGTTCCTCTCTCTCTCTCTCTCTTGGAATGACTACAAGTTCTCTTACCCATGTTCTGTACTGTTACTTTCTTTCCTTGGCTTGGTTATGAGAGGCCACATTCTGTGAAGCATGGAGGAAAAGCAGCCTCCATCCGTGAAGTGTGGTATTCCTCTTTCATTGATTCGTCTTTTCCAAATCAAGTTAGCGGCTAGTATCTATGGAAAATGGTATTTGCTCTGTTTCATCTTCAGCATCCCCTTTGGCTTCAGCTCCAGGTTCAGAAATAGAGGTATTACGTAGCAAAGGTTTGATATTTTTAGGTGGGAGTTAGCATTGTACATGGTTTAAAAGTGTAGGTAGCTAGCGGGGAGCCGAGTCTTGAAATGGATTATAGAGATTGGGAGCAATTGATTGTTTGAATAAGCATGATCAACGATGTGGCCTCACTATTAGTGCAAATATTAATCGGTTTCTGATCAAGGCTTTTCCCTCTCTTGTTTTCTTCTCTTTTATTTTATTTGTATCTATTCATGAATCATTTTCTTACAATGTTGTTATTTGTTCCTGCAGAGACTTGAACGGTCTTTTCCTATGACCTGCTTGACCCTTTCAACACTGTGCCAGGCCTCATTGGCTTCTTCTCTTTTATTTATTTATTTAATCTTTGAAGAGGAACATCTGAAGAGGAACATCTTTTCTCTGCTGCACCCATAACGTTTTTCTCTGCTGTACCCATATAACATAAGGACGCAATCCTCTGTTCATTTCACTCCACAAGGACGATGTTGGCTGGGCAGCCCCTTAGGCCTCAAGTGGGCCAACCATCAAGGGATGTTGGGGTGAAATTTGTAGGCCTTGTTTAGGAATATTTTCAGAAAATCATCATAAAAAAGCAGGCTTCTTTAACATCGTTATATGTGTGTTTTTAAACAGTTAAAAAAGCAGTTTTTTTTTTAAGAATAAGGCCTGAAAATTTTTTTAGTTTCTATTTCGATCAAATAAATTTTAAAATAAAATAATAATAATTTCCTGTTTTCCCTTGTCTGGTCGTTGCTGTGTTGAATGCTTCTAAGTTCTAACCGGCGCCCAAAAGACATAAATGATGTAGAATATAAAAGAAGCTAAAAAAAGAAAAAAAGAAAAAAGGAATGAAAATAAACAAGGGAAAAGGATATGAAACTACGTAACAGATGTCAATTTTCCGAATAGAAAAGAGCATCAGTCATCAGACTCTTGCTAGAGCAACTACTGGGAGGGAAAGAGGAAGAGGAAGAGGAAAGAAAAAGAAAGAATACAATGCACAAGCACATACTGGGCATCAAGTGTTCATCCTCCATGTCAGTTCTTTGTACAGCTCTCATCATTATGAAGATACCAGTTGTCCAGAGGTAAGTATTGTTCCTCTACCTTCGCACGTGAAATCCATCACAAGCCCATCCAATCCATTTGTGAAGCACTGCTTCAAGCTCCGTCACAGTTCTTCTTATCGCTACTCGCATGGTTCTGCTCTTGTTGTCGGCACAACTCCCATAAGGTAGTCTTAGCCTTCGCATGCATTTAATTTATGTGGTTCTTATCTTGCCTATTTAATTGTGTATCTTCATTTTTAGCTGCTCAAAAAAATTGGGGACGGGTGTTTTGGTTTCTAATCATTAAGTGTACAACTGCCCTTAACCCAACGAACTGAAGCTGTTTGGTTGAGGTCCCGCGCTAATTCTTCTTCATTTTTTTCCCAATTTTTTTATCTGGGTTTTTATGTCTGTCAACTGGCTACCGGATTCAAGTTGGTATCTTCTAGTTTTATTAGGGGCTTCCGTTTGATTGTTAAGTATATGGACGAATTGAGTCAAAATTTGAATCTTTTGTCCTCTATACTTTGGGTAAAAGCGTGAAATCCTTTAACCAGAGAATTATCCGTGCAAAGTTCATGCTAATTCTCCTTTATTTGTTTTGATTCTTTGGGATTATCATTTAACTAGATGGAATTTGAAGTGGGTATCCCCCTTTTCCCCCCTCCCCTTACCTTTGTTTGGTTGTTGTGAAAATGGAGGTAAATAGCCGAAATAAAATCCTGATTTCGGCCCTTGCGCCATTTCAGAAAAAATAGTCCTATTGACTCTAATAATTACAATCTTGAGAGTAAAAATTTCAGAAAAATTGACTATTGACTCAAACAATGCATAATCTTGAGGAAGTAAAATTTCAGTACATTTGTTCTTGCATCCTTGCAATCATAGGTACACCATTAGGTCTTCATTTGTTTATACCTTAGAGCATATTAGATATTCAATTCATTTTTTAATGTCACTCCTTGGAGCAGTTCAATAACTTGTTTGTGAAAATTAATATTTATTATTTTTATATGTTCTCGGATTGATTCTCTCATGTATGAGCACTCTTGCTTTGAGCACAGCACTTTCTTCAAGTCAACCCAGTTTCAGTATTTGCAAACTATAGCATGAGGAGTTTCCATTGTTTATGTTTATTAATTAACTGTGACCTTATCTGCCTGGCAAGTGGCTACTTTTTATTTTCATCTTCCAAATTTTATCTCTTAGTTGAGTGCATGAATTCCCACATTGCTAGGAAATGTCATAACCTAAGAAATTCTGTCGTAGTTGCACTCTTCAAAATGTAATAGTGCTGCTGCACTATCCATAAAACACCTGTTCCTCAATGTAAAGAAAATCACCGAGGAATAAATAGATATGAGCCACTTTTTACTGAGCAGATTTGCAGGTTATATTTCTATAATCTCAAGTATAGCCACAAGTCAAAGATTTTTGGATCTCCTCTATGGTTTCTGCTTATCATGATTTAACTGTGATGAAGCTCATTGTATTATCCATGCAACTTACATATCATGAATAAATTGCCTTTCAGAATAGGGTTACTTCTCTCTTGAGTTATGATTATCTTCTTTGAACTTTCATGTCTTGTTTGCTGTTCTTTATCATGTCTGGTTTGATGTCCATCTTTATATATTACCATCTTTCTTCTTTGTCCTATATATATAGATTGCTGTCCAACACTATATCCTGAAATCTGTATGGTTTTTATGTCATAACATCAATTGGCTCAGAAATTGTTTACAGAAATATACAAGTTTCAGCAGTCAAACCAAGAGAAGAACTGTTAAAATGGATTGTTCTTCTACCCGATAAAGCTGAGCTTCCAAGAAGAGACTAGATGATTTCTCTATTCGTCTTGTACGTGTGGCTCTATGAACGATGAAAAAACTTTCTGGAGTTGCAATCAACTGAATCTGTCGAAGCTATTGCTCTGATGAAATTCCTACCAGTTTCTTGAGTGTAAATGATGATAAAAATGAAACAGACTGCCGGAGGTGGTTCCAATCTCCTCATCGAATTCTAGTTCTTGATAGGATCCAGGTTATTCTCACTGTTATCCCTAAGATTGCCTGTTGATTTGTATTTTCTGGAGAAATGTCATTACAATTTAGGTTAAAAAGTGGCACCAAGTGCCTGCTGGCTAAATTTTTTCTTAGAACTGCTAAAGTTCAGTTCATTCTGCCATGGTATTGTCACTTCCTGGGTTGTCTAACCCAGAAAAGAGTGATAATAATAATCTAAATGATAGATGATCAATGAAAGAAAATGGCGGTATCAAGTTGAAATTGAAATAATGTGTTTCTTAATTCACCTATTATGATATCTAAACAGTAGAGGTCACTTTGCTCTCTGCATATGCTAAAACTCATCTGCCTACTATTTCGTTTATTCATCTCAGCTTAAATAAATATGTGTGGAACCACTACATTAAAAACCCTAGTGAAAGTAATCATGAACTATCTTTGATTAGATCACCTTTTTTCAGAGAAAGATTGAAATCCACTTGAAATCCCTTTTGTAAATATATGTTGACTATGACTAATGCCTAAAGTACCACAACCTTCTTCCTGATATGATAAATATAGAAATATCTTCCTTTGCGATCACTGTATGACTTTGAATTATATTTGAATTCCGTTTCTTCCTTAAGACAACAGGCATTTATCATGTCACTAATTCACAAAGTTGTCCTCTGCAGGACCCAGGTAACTTTGGTACACTAATTAGATCAGCTATGGCCTTTAGATGGGTGAGTAATAAGTTACGTTCCTTAATAGTCTGTTATTTTTCTCTTCTTCCTTTTATTCTTGCTTTACCCATCATTGAGCTTATTTACATGCTGTTTTGAGCCTCCGACACTCACTTTGTGCATTTCTGTATCTCCTCTTTCTTCATTTTCAAGCTTTAAGACATTGATATATCAATCCAATTCAAGAATAGGAAACACAAATTTTCATTAAGTGAAATATCCGTGATGCAGTTATTATTCATTCTAGTTTTTTCTTTACATGTATTTCATTTGTTGTAAGGTCCTAATGTATTGTGATTTTTTTTTTCTAAATTTTTAGGGTGGTGTTTTTCTGCTGAGCGGATGTTGTGATCCATTCAATGAGAAGGCCCTCCGAGCTAGCCGGGGAGCCTCTTTTCAGCTTCCTATAGTTTCTGGGACTTGGATTCATCTGGAAACCCTCAGAAATGAATTCAAAATGAAGATGATAGCTGGCCATCCTGACAATAACCAGAAAAGGAAGCCAGTGTCTCCTCTTTCTCAAGGGCTGGCTGATTCTTTAGCAGACGTACCATTGTGCTTAGTTCTGGGCAGTGAAGGGAGCGGGCTTTCAGAGAAATCCCGACAGTCGTGTGAGCTCGTAAGCATTCCAATGGCAGGAGAGTTCGAGTCTCTCAATGTTTCAGTTGCTGGTGGGATTTTCTTGTATATGCTACAGCCTCAGAACCAAAGATGATTCTCTTTTGGGAACTAATTGCTGGATTATACATCCCAGGTAGTGTTCTCCATGGTCCTCTTTTTCTATCTGCTTCATAGAAATCCTTTCCTTCCATCGCCCTTTTTCTTTACACTTGAAAAGCTGCACATTCTCTGGCAAAAAGGACATATGGTATGTGCGGATTGGAACAGAAATTGGATGGTTTTGAAGGTAAACCACAATCCCAGATAGAAGAGAGGAATCCAAATCCAATACATTAAAGTAAGATTTGGTTTTCCATATTGATAAATTTTTACTTCACATTCTCATTCCAAAAATCCATCATTTTGGCCAATGAGATATAATTCAAGTGGTTAAGAATTCAAATGGGCATAGGGAGGGATGGGGTCGGGGTTTGAGTCCTAGTGGAGACAAAATTTGTTAGGAACAAAAAAATATTATGATGTAATGCGAAGTGATTAGATGTCCAACAAAAAAAATCCATCATTTCGTTTTTGGATTCAGCTAAAAAAATATGACAAAGGTTTGTTATTTTTATTCATTTGTGTTTTTTTGAGTTGGATTCCTTTTAGGGACTATAAAATCTTATGTTCACTAGTTGGAGTCCTTTTAGAGCTATTGAAGGATTTATTAGGCTCTATGGGATTATTGGAGGTGTGCATAAGTTGGCTTGGACATCCTCGCTTATAAAAAAAAGAGGAAATATTTATAAGCTTTAGTAAGACATAAATGAAAAGATTACATGCTTGATAATTGATCCTTTTATTTCTGTTTTTAATGATTCATATCTTCCAGATTTTTTAGATCTGGTGTATCTAGAAAAATGTTCTTTGTGAATCTAAGTAGATTTAACGTTATATGCAATCAAATTATAAAATTTCTGTCACAAAGGCACTTGTTGCATGTGGTATAAATAAAAAGAATACTGGATTTTGGTTAATATATATTTTAATTTGAACATTCATTTTATGTCTGCCTCTCGTAGGGACCTAAACTGGTGTGCAGGCCACATCCGAACTAACTGTGGGATTTGGGGACGTTATAAATTTGAATAAAATTATAATTTTTATTTTGGAAATTTCAAAGAAATTTTGAAACTTAGAAACATATTTAGAATTTATTCTGGAAATAAACTATTTTCTCTAGAATGAAATTTGCCTTGGACTGGTCTTTAAAATAAACTTCAGATGATCTTATTATTTTCATAATATTTTATTTTAGTAATAATTAAAAAATATAAATATGTTTAAAAAATGTGTGCATTGTCTACCAAGTAGACTACTTAAAAGGAAATTATTTTTCTTATTTTAATTTTATTTTTTAGGATAGTTCTTAATTAAATTTTAATAAAAATTATCTTTCTTAATTTTTTTAAAGAACTAGAAATTTATCTTTCTTGTTTTTAGTTCACCTACTTGACTAGTTTTATATTTCTGCTTTAACACTGGTAAGGTAAATGAAGAAATTGAAAATTTTGGGTGCGCATGTCGGTAGATATTTTCAAGAAGTAATAGAAACGATTTAATGCTGAGTGAAGGAGGATTGAGGATTGAGGATAGGATTTGGAGTTGGACCTTAAATTTGTTTCTATTTCATTATTAAATATATTCGATCACTAGTTTGTTTCGTAAATATAAAAAATGTATACGAAATCTAATTAAAACTTAAATAGAAGCTTAAATATATTTCTGATTAAATTTCATAAAATTAAAAAGAATATAATAAAAAAATTTTGGAAAAAGTGAAGGGCTTGGCGTGGTGGTGGGGACTGGGGAAGAGGCTGAACAGAGGACAACAATCCGTGATCTAGAATGGATTTTGCAAGAAAATTGAATCAATTTTTTTTTTTTTTTTGTTATAAATTATCTGTAGCTTTTTTTTTTTTTTTTTTAAATAGTTCGGAGCTTGATTGGATGACTTGAGATCTGAGTAGCAGAAAGGCACTGATTCTCATTTTCAGAGCCTAATCTTTGCCCTCTCCCGCCGGGAGACACATCGGTTAATGACGGCGGCGAAGTCTCCGCAACAAGCAGTGGCTTCCTCAACGCTCTGTTCCATCCATGGATCTCTCCTTGCGCTGGCCACCCTAACACTAATCTCTTTTACCTACGTTTCCCTCAAATCCCTCCACTCTCCTTTTCATGACGCTTCCTCCAATTCCTCGTCTCCTCCTCAGGTACTGCATCTTCACTTTTACTTTTTCCGATGCTTCTGAATTCTGATGCATTTAACTGTGCTGATTATGTTGGTTTTGGGTGGGTGAACTGTAGAGGTGATCAGTCGGAGTGGAACATTTGGTTGATGAGGAGGGGATTCGCTATATTCGGATGTTTATCATTCGCCGGAGATTTTTAGGTTGAATTATAGGGAGATGGAGAAGAATTTCAAGGTGTATATATATCCTGATGGGGATCCGAATACGTTTTACCAGACGCCCAGGAAGCTTACCGGCAAGTACGCCAGCGAGGGCTACTTCTTCCAGAATATTCGAGAGAGTCGATTCCGGACGAATGATCCGGATCCAGGCTCTCTTCTTCATTCCGATCGTGTCATAAGATGCGAGGGAAGGTGAGATTTGGTCTCTGTTGTGTGTTGAGAGAAGATGGGTACTTTGTTTTCTAACCCTTGTTGGTGCATTTTGCATATTGTGATTCATAACCATGTCCTACAATCGTAATATGTGAGTAGTGTCTATAAGGGAAAATAAGTTCTTCAGGGTCTGCGTTGAACTCACTGGGTATTTTCATAGTGATAATTAGGATTGTAATAGAGTGAACTCAGTGGGTCTTTCGTAATGATTGATCTGTATGGTGGCAGATTTTTAAGCAAATGTAGGCCTCAGGCCCTGGAACATTGGCTAATTAGTTGGAAAGCTGAACCTGGAAATTCATTGAGTTCAAATCCAGTTTCAGTAAGTAGCACTGTTGCATACATTTTGAGCATTTTGAGCATTTTTCATATACTTCCTGGTCTTATTTCTTGATTTTTTTGTTTTGTTATATTTCTTTTCTACAAAGGCTTCCTTTTGTTTACAAGTATTGTGTTGCCTACTGTTTTTGTTGAACTGCTAATGTTTATCTCTAAAGATGTGCCCATGAGTGACTATAGAGGCGGGCTTGCCACTCATTCCCACAAGGACATGATGTTTCAATCTGAGACATAGTATTAACAGTTCATGGCTTTTTGTTGTGTGGTTACATCTGATTTTGAATTCATCTTCTCTATACAAGATCTGGGTCCTTTCTATAATGATAACATGTTTGTATGGTTGTATCCAGGGCACATCATATGAAAACATGACCATAATTATCCAGAATTATGTGGAAACAATGTCCATTACCCTTACTGGAGCCCTGGGTGCTGATCACTTTTTGTTACTTGTCATGATGTTGGTGTAAGGGTCAGCTGAAGGGTTCCGTTTCTGGTAAAGAATTCAATTCGGTCGTGTATCTCAAGTTATGATGTTGGATTCATTCCGCTGGGCTTGCTCTCCCTCAAGTATTGCAACCTTTTGCTCTTCACTGGAGGAAATGATAGAAAACAGGTAACATCTTGAAACTTTTGCTTTAGTATATGTATATTTTTACATGGTTATGGAATCTTAGCTAAAGATTGTGAGTTGTAACTCTCCTTTTTGGATTCCATTTCCCTTTTTGTTCAATTATTTGTGATCCATTTCAGTCGTTCAAACTACGACAAATAAACTACCAAATTTTACCTCCCTTGGCTTCACAAGGGTTTCTGGAAATAAAAATTTAATCTGATGGTTAACCTTAATGCATTCTGTGTTTACTGATTCAAGTTGTACCATGACGATGTGCTTTTAGAGAAAAGAACGTGAGGAAGAATAACATTCTCATGTTTGCTGCTTACATGGTATCTGCATGCCATTGGCAATGGCTTTTCAGTTTGCCAGTGATTCTGTTTCACATTCATCAGTATCTACCATTCAAGATACCATCATTCATGGGAAATCTGTAATTCTGTTTGGGGTTTTTTGGACTTTAATTTCGTTCTAACATCAATCCTCCAATTTACAAGGTTGTAGAATAAATATTTAAGAATACTGTTTTTAAACTAAAAAGCCATGTTTTAAATTTCAGTAGATTTAATTTCTAGAATATATATAAAACAAAAAGAAAAAGAAAATAGAAAAGCCCTAGCACTGGAAAAGGAGGGATGGATTTATAGACCTTGTGATGACAGTGCCAATACAACAAATTTATGGGTTGAAGCTTTGAGTTGAATTATGGATTTTGGTTCAGGTGGTTTGGATCCTTGATAAGATTTGTGAATCATATAATATTTGACAGGTTTTGAGACAACTAGCCTATGTCTTGTCTATATGTTTTGTTCTTACATACGCATAACTGTTTGTTTGCTTAATTGCTTTCTGTAGGCTGTTGTAATTTAGCATGTTTTTCATAAAACTATTTAAATGTAAGTTTTATGTGGATGGACAAATCCCAGTTATGAGGCTGTACCACAAAATTAAGAAGCTTGCTTTGCAGGACAGTTCTTGGCTTTAGGCTGGTCATCGAACTCAAAATTAGAGTTATACTATACGTGTGTGGGAGAATGACACTGAACTTGACATTATGAACAACAGAATAAATAGAGCTGCTGGAGAGCTTCTATATCAAAAAAGATTTTACAGGACTAAGTTCTGCATTTGCCCAGGAGGTTCCCAGGTCAACAGTGCTCGCATAACCGATTCAATCCATTATGGATGTGTTCCTGGTGAGATTTCTTTTCTTCTTTGGTAAAGCTATGAAGTGGTTTTTGTTCCATTCTCTAACTATAAATTAGCGTTATGGTAAGTGTGGGCTGTTACCCACTTCCTGGACACCTATGAAAGTGGATGAATCAACAACAAATGAAGCAATATAATAAACTTTTGTTCTTCAACATTTAGCAATTGCCATGGAGTAGTTAAGAATAATTTGGTCTCTCTAGAATCGGTTGCAATGCTTATTTCACCTCAATTCCCAAAAAATTAACTCCATTTCACCTACCCCATCCAGTCTCTTGGACAACATAAATAATGGAAAGCAAGAACTGAAGATAGTCTAGAAATCCTGACACAAACCCTGATTGGGTATCTGCCTCTATTTACCTTTATGTTGCTCAGACTCGCGTGCGGGTGTCGAATATTGGTACATATTTAAGAGTCGGATTCGTCAATTCTCAAAATTTAGAATACGGGGAGGCGGATGATAAGTATCCAAAATTTGGATACGGGTGTTGGGGTGTGTTTGACAAAAATAAAGAAATTTTATATCTTCGTATGAATCATATCTATGGACAAATATTAACTACATAATAATAAATGATTTTATTTTTAATGACAATTTACAATATAATGGATGATCATTGACAAGTGACAATATAATATTTTTTATTATTTGATTTATTATTTAATAAAGTAGCATATTATATGTAAATAATATTTTAAAATATATTTATTATTCATATATTTTAGATAAAATATTTATTAAGTTAAATATATTTAGATAAAATATATGAGTTATTATTCGCATATTTTATATTGTATTTATTTTATAAAATAACACAGTATATGTAGATAATGCTTTAGATAATGACATTATCTAAATATATATAATGTTTTAAAATATATTTATTATATATGTCTAGATTAGTTATTAATACACTCTATTTCAAACCTATTTCTTTGTTGGCAACCAAACCCACATTTTTCATGAGGTGTATCCAAAGCAGTTCAACACCCTCATCCGTGTCAGGTGTTGTGTAGACACGGGTGTTTCGAGATTTTGAAGTCCGAGCATTACAGATTTACCCTCAAGCTAGCAAATGCTGGTAGGCTAGCTTGTGAGACAACTGGATGATTTTGTGGAACATTCAGGCTGAACATCTTTTAGGAGGGACAGCAGAACTTTTAAATGCCTCTGATGCAGTAACAGAAAGCTTAGCCCTTAACATTATCAGAGAATTAGCTTTTCTATATAAGCATAAAGCATGATGACATCAAGCGCCTCTTTAAAATAATCAATTTTTGGTTGACTACTCTGCCCTACATCCAAATATGGGTTTCAATGTAAATGAAAATTTGTTGGTTGCCCTTCCAGTAATTAGAATCATCCTTATTTCCTTTCTATTAAAAGGGAATTACTAGTATTGCTTATCAATGAGTTATTTTCGGTCCTAAGCATGCATTTTTTTACCAAGAAGTGCCCTTCCTGGTATTGGAATTTTTTTAATTCTCTCTGTTGCTGTTCTTTGATAACGTGCCCTTGCAATTGATTTTTCTGAGTAATTTGGGTGATTTCGTGCAGTGATATTGTCCAATTATTATGACCTGCCGACGACATTCTTGATTGGCAAAAATTTTAGGTCATACTCCAAGGAACTTGATGTATACGGCTTAAAACAAATCTCAAGGACATACCTGAGTGCAGAATTTATTCAGCACTACACAACAGCTTGGTCCAGGTAGAACCTTCCCCTTACAACTTAAAGAATTTTAATCCAGTTGTAAATTTATGATAACCCTTTCATTGTTTGGATAATTGAATTTGTCCTTGCTTGTAATTCTATCTGTTCTAAGAGAAAAATTTAATTCTAATATTTTATTTTAGTTTTTGTGTGTGAGAAGTGTTTGAATTATAGTCCTTTCTTCTGTTTAGAACTGATTTAGTTTTTGTCTTCTTAAATATGAGATAAAATGGTCACTGTTTAGAGTTGAAGTGCTCCCTTCTTGTCTCCCTTTTCTTTCCTTCATGTTTCCTTTGATATGAAGAGTAGTTGCGTTTAAATGTATATGAATAGAATAAACTTATCAAAAAACATCTATATGAATAGAATAAACATCAACTTGTTCAGGACGTGTGCAGTAAATGATGAGAATTTATTCTGGCTTTCACTAAACAGGTCCAGAAGCACTTCCAATGGAATTCCACCCCCATCAGACATGATGCATTCCATATGATCATGTATGAGCTCTGGTTGCGCCGCCGGGTGATCAAGTACTGATATAACGAAGATAATTCAGGTCATTTGCTGTCAATTAAAATCTTGTAAATTAGACGCCTATAATTTCTTCTGTCAAAGATCTTTATGTTATAAGTATTTATAGTTCAATTTTATATTTTTTATTTCTATGTAATAATTCTTTTTGCAATATAGTTTAAGCTCTCTATCAAAAGGTAAAAAATTTATGTTACATTAGGGTTTTGCGATTATTCGTCTGTCTTTCATGCTCTGATTAATGCAGTTTTACAAAAGCTTCTGTGACTTACAGTCCCCTCCTAATAGTCGAATAGAAGAGGTAAAATACCATTACGCATAAGTAATATCAACTACTTCAATCTGATTGGCTGTCTGGCTGCTACGGAAATTTGGTTCTCCCTCGAGCTCAGTGGTGTTAGTGGTAAGGGTATTATTTGGTGATTCTTGGGAGCCCCTAATAGAAGAATTAGAAGATTCTCTTTTTAACGTCAAATAGGCCAACATAGCAGCATAAATTATCATTACTGGAAAAATCGCAAGTCCTGCAAGTATTGATCCTGTCTTGTGCATATCTTTACTTGTCATCCATCCTATTAAACTTGAACTCAAGAAGTATATGTTGATCCCGATTGAGCAAAGCCCCAAGAGGCAACACAGTAGAGCTACCTATCATCGAAGGGAGTGTTAGGCTAGGCTATTGAGAAAATTTCATACTAAATAGCATTTATGAAGCTAATGACAGGCAAATAGTTTTCCAAAATTGAGATCTCACCATTAAGGAGCTTTGTGGTCTAACCCATCTTAGCTTTACTACTTGTGAATCTGAGGGAGAGGAATCAGTGCAAATGGTAGCTCGAAGGATGAATCATCTATACACAGAAAAAAAAAAGAAAAACAAAAACAAAAGTAATGAAACAGAATCAGTGTTCATTTCTTGTAGTGAAAGAAAAAGAAATTCTTATTTTCCCCCTGGGTGTTTGGGCTTAAGTCATGACATTACGGAAGCAATGATGAGAAGTCAAGCCTTGCAGCTCGAAGATCCACCTGATGCAGACTATTAAACCCCGGAGCAATGGCTATGCACCTAGTAACCAGATTTCTTAACCAAAGTCTCATTTTCAAATCTAGGAAACCCTGTAAAGCAAAACAATGAAAAATTGTTCTCAAAATCATGTGACAGTCATATGAAAATACTTAATCACTCAGTATTCAGGCATAAATTAATTAAGAGGACCTGCATAATGTACTGGCCAACGTAGGTTCTAGTAACAGTCAAACTCTAGCCAGATGCAAGCAAGGACACGTCATATAGCTTGGAACTCCAATTTCCCAGAGCAGTCTGTATCAATACATCAAAACCATATATGAGGTCTCAGGCTGGCTATGCCTATGCCCCCATTACCCATACAGATTACAAAGAGAAAAGCAAGATGTTTTACACGAACCTTAAGTAAGAAAGAGGCGGACTCGAGAGTGATATCATCACAGTGATCCTTGTTTTGTGAAGAAGCATGTGGATTAGAGCAGACGCTGCCGCTCACAGACACCACGGCCACGTTGATGAGAAGGGCGATGAACAATGCTAGCCCGCTTTCTATGAGAAATACTTTTGCTCGCACTCTGACCACAAATTTGATTTGGTCTTACTCATGGCACTAAATGGTTAATAATTGGTCAAGACATAAATGTATATCGGAAGTTTGAGGTTCTCACCCTGACGGCATCAAAGGAGTGAGGGATTTTCCTTGAGGTGACTAGCGCTGAATGAAGAAATAGATTGTGCCTGTACCATTCGAGAAGGCCCGATCAATCTCTTGTTCGTAAATAAATTGGATCATTTCATTGTTTGATTAAACTAATATTCTAATTAAGTTGACCAGATTATCAACCCGGACCAAGTTTCTCCTCAAATATAATTAACCCTTTTTGAACAGGACCACCTTAATGCCCAATTATTGTCTCGTCAGTGTATTACTTAACTAGAATATTTGTGACCAATCCCAACATCTTTATTAATGGAAATTAAGTTCAACTACCAAACCTGGTCCAACGCCAATAAATTGAGAAGGAAGAAAAGCAGGAATGCAAACTTCGCCACATTGATGAATTAAGAATAGTAAAAAGATTGTAAGAAAATTTACGGCATATTGAGGCTCCTAAGAGCGATGGCGTCGCTAGTGGCTCCACGGCCGGTCAATTTAGGGACGAACATTCCTGTGACAATATCCTTAGCGCTGGGTCTGGCTTGTGCCATCACAATACAGAAGCAGCCACCTACTACTATGCAATCCCCAATCGCCACCTCCAGCTTCCTTATCTATATATCATGCGCATTCATATTGTTTTGTAAGCTTTCAGATTGTAAAATCTATTAATCAAGAAATACATTATTAAAAAAAAAGGAAGGATGAGACATGATCAGTGCCACTCACACCATATCTCTGTATTCCAAGAAGGAGAAGGGTGCTTAAACCGGCCAGAAGAACACCGCCCCATATGGGTACGTTGAAGAAGCCATGTTGATGGCAAATGCCGTTCCAATCACTGCAATAAATTAAACCCCCCCAATCAAAAACCCAACAGTAATATCTTATCCTAGCTGCTTCACAAACCGTGTACTTCCATCCTTTTATATTTCCTTTTCCGAAGCATCCAGACCTTCCGGGATGTCAGCTGCGATGACTGCAATTTCGGCCAGCATCCAAAGGCAATAATTCACCAGCTTCGGGTACTCCATCTTGCAGTGCTCCGAGAGATGCTTCCCTGTATGTAAACGTATGAAATAAAAACGTACTGCAGATCGTGTGGTTTGCTTTAAATGTTAAGGGCCAGTTGGGCTGGCATGGTCAAAGTGAAAAACCATGGCAAGACAAAAAGTGTAACAAGCTTCGCTGACACAACACATAACCTTTTTGAAATATCATGCAGTTTTCGTATTTGTTTAGGGTATATTATAAAAAATAGGAATTTCGGGAAATAAAATGATAGACACAGGTGTCGTAAACCCGAGGTAAATTAGTCATTCTGGCTTGAGGATATGAGCATAAAACCATAGAAGTTTATATGCTGATATGGAATTTGAGAAAAATGAAATGTAAATAGAAGAAGTTATGAGATTGGCCAATTAGAAAGATGAAATAGAAATAAATAAAGAATGGAAGAACTAAGTCTGAAATGAGAAAAGTGTTAAAAAAATGTAAAGGCCAAACATGGCCTTAACAAACAATGGGATAAGAGCAAATGGTCTCTCATTTTTGAGAGACCAAACCGTAGAGAGAAGAAGAGGAAGAGGAAGAGAAGAAGAAGAGAAGAGAGGAAGAAGGAGAGAAGTTGTGAGGCAGGTATAGGAACTTTGGATTTTTGTATGGGCCATGAATTCTTTGTATGAATTTCCATCTGATTGCATGGTTAGTAGGTACGGCCACTAGGGTTTGATAGAATTTCATCGACAAAGGGTTTCTTGTTTGGCATTTGATTTTTTCTTAGGTTTGATAGAGTTTCATCATAACCCGAAATTATTGAGAGTAGGTGGGTAAAGCCACCAGTATGCAAGAAAAACATGGAATCCTCTATTTGAGGTTGGATTCGTGGTTTAATTGCGAAAGTAAAGGAGTTTGATTGGGAACAAACCTAACCAAATCCTTGTATTTGGTTTATGTATGGGTTATGACCCATTATAGATTTATTTGGAGTAATTCATGAAGAAGTTTTGAAAGAAAGATATGTAATGAAGATGAATTGAGTAAAATTGAGATTTCAAGATGAATTTGGAGTGGTTTGAAGTGTATATAGAGTATTGAGTTGATTTGGGTATGTCCCATGGAAAAAAGTGAAGAAAAGCCGCGTGGGCAAAATTCGAGGGGTTGTACCGGTCGTGTCGGTATCTCGAATGCGGTAGTCTGTTTTTCACATTTTGATTAGTTTTTATTTTTGCTTCGTAACTTTCTCATTTCTTATCCGATTTGAGTGATTCAGGTAGCTAATTAAAGCCCCAGACTTCAGAGAGAACCAAACATCCGAAATAAGTATCTTCAAATTCCTGATTCTATGTGGCCCAAAATTCACTCAAAGTGGGGCTATGTTCAAGCCAAATTTATGGTTATGTTTTTGAACATAGAGTAGTCCGGGTTGTTTAGGACATAACTCGAGTTTCGGTGCTCCGATTTGGGTGATTCCAATTGGAGAAGAACCCTTAGCACCTTAGCTTTAAGAGTACAAAGAACAAGTGTCAAATATGGAGTCAAGACACTGATAGATTATTACGACTAATAAGTGCAGTGTGATAAGTGACTACCGTCGTGAATGCCTTGTTTCAGATTTAGATGATCATTGATTTATTCCCAAGTAAAGTAGATTCATAGAGGAATAAGAATACATGAATGAGGTGTGATTTTATAGACATCATACTTTACAAGTATATGAAGTGTCATGTGTAATAGGCATGAAACAAGGAAAATATAGAAAATGCAACATGTATAAATGTGTTCATGAAACATGAATGTGATATGGAAAATGAAAGCAGTGAAGCATGAATACGAATATGAAGGGCAATATGTCATGAGCAACGTAATGTGGTTAAGTTATATATGATTATTATCATATATAACCGAGAAAAAGGTAATAAATGATATATATGAAGAGACAGGAATGTGATTATGATCGGTTATAAAGATAAGCATTTAGTGAAATATATATAAGTATATATATATATTGATTTAGTGTGTTATTCGAAATGCTTGTCATACATAAATGATATGAAGACAATGTGATTATGATCAGTTATGAGTTTATTTGTGAAATATACATATGTATATGCATGTATTGATTTGGTATCGTTATTCGAGGAAATGTTTATCGAATATAGGCATGTGCGAGTATTTGAACTATAAGTGAAATTCTTGCATAAAAGTAGAATTGATTTGAAATGTATTATGAAATGACCAACATGTGGGATTCACCAAGCTGAATTTTGTCATGAAGGTATCGTAAATGATGAATGTGAAATCACATTTTTATTGAATATTGACATGACGGGATTCACGAAATTTGAATTCGTTATGAAAGCGCGTCATTAGAGAAATGCAGTAATTGCTAAATGTGAGATCATTCAACTGAATGACAAACAAGGCGGGATTCCCCAGAGTGAATGCATGCGTGAATGTCGACCATGGTAGTATATTGAGATGGTAATAATTGAATGCGAAATCGCATTCTTCTTGAATGACAAACGGGGGCGAGGATTCCCAGTGAATCTATCGTGAATGTCGACAACCTACATGGCGAAAGTATGGATAATGATATTGAATGCAGCTCCATTGCCTCTTGAATGACAAACAGACGGGATTCCCAAAATGAATGTAGTGATATCGGTACATAGCCATATGTGAGATAGGGATATTAAATGTGAAACCACATTGCCTCTTGAATGACAAACAAGACGAATTCATAGGCCCAGATACATGTGAATGTGAACTTCCCAATAGCTATATGTGAAATCTAAGCCAGAAAAGTGAAAAATGATATTAAAAATTGTATTTGTTTAAGTATCTTTTACGTTACACAGACATAGTAAAAAGGTATTATTTTGTAAATGTTTATGGGATTGCCCGAAATGAAGTGCTTTCACGTAATTAAAAAGTCTAAAATGGAATAACACAAACAAAATGTTTGGGAGATAGTGGCTTGTCCAGATGTAGGGCTCCAGCTTGGATCCATGGCCAAGGTCAAGTCGAGAGTTAGTCGCACGACACTTGTAACAAAATTTAATAAAACCCGAACAAAGATATTTTGATTGAAAATGTCGAGATAAACCGGGCTCAAACTTGGATCCCATGGCCAAGATTGATCGGGTCGGGTCGCGGCAAACTAACGAAAATTTAATAAAATGATAACAAAAAAGAAATTAAAAGCGGGGCGTCCGGATCATGAAATAATTGTTAAAGGGATTTGATTAATGGCTTCGACCTTGATAATGATATGAGTCTAATATGTATCGGTATCAGTCTGAATTGACCCTGTATGTATGGAATATGACTTTGATATGTTCCGATTTGCCATTGTATATGTATAAGTTTGTTTTGAATATGATATGACATGCCATACATGTAGAAGATATGAATTGAAACTTGTAAAAGACATGACACATGGAAGTATCTGAGCAGATAATGATGGATTACTGAAGGATAAAATCTACGTATAATATGATATGAGTTAGAGTCGCGTAAGAATGAACCGTTATATGCATAAGGAAAAGAAAATGTAAAAAGATAGTGACGGCGATTATTGTTGGTCGAAGTGACGTACATGTATGTCATGGCGTAAAGGCAGCCTTTGAGTGTTGATCGTGGAATGCCGAAGAAGATAAGAAACAGGACATTCCCAGCCTTGGCGGTCTGGTAATCTCGAGATAGGTCTTTCCTTGGGCGTGATTATCGCGATCTACGATGTTTGTATTAGACATCTCTGTATAAGTGTTTGTATAAATGGCGGGACTTAGTATATGTGTATAGATTTTGATGGACGCCACTTTCCGTTGGTAGTTGCTTTTGTATATGTAAATGATTTTTGGTTATTACGAAATTGTTTATATCTCACATGAGGTATAAGTTGACTCGAGAAAAAAATAAAAAAAGCTAAAGAGGTAAAGAGTCCCCAGATTATGGTCTCGCGCCAGGACTCGGTCGGATTCGCGTCCGGTCGGGCCAGGGAATCGGGGCGTGACCTTGCGGCGGGCAGATCGAGGCACGGGACGAGCCGTCGTTCATCCAGTTTCTTCCTAAAACCTAAGTGTTCTTCCCGCAGTGTCGTCTAGGGAGGGTGAATCGAGGCGTAAGATCAAGCGGAAGGCAAAAGTGATTATCACCACCCTTGCTGGTCATGAGGAGCGGAGGCTAGGTTAGCAGAAAGATGATTATCGGTATAAGAATGCAAGATGACTTTATTTTTCAATGGAAGAAAGGTAGAAAATGTCTAAAGCCAATCGAGTAGCTCTGAGTGCCAAGTACTACCGTGTTAAAGTTACATGTCATACTCTAGAAATGCTTGAATAACCTTCAACAGATTGCGCCTTAAAATCGACACCAAGTGGGTCAATAGAAAATATTCTATACCGCACTCAGAAAGACTTCAATTTAAGTCCACTGGGCTATAGACTTTATGGGACACTAGAAAAGGGTTGTATGGTTAAAAGTAACTGGGTCCGATCTGTATCATCCTCCAAATCGTGGACAGTTCTGATAAGGGACTGCGACCTTTTCATGGAAGTCGGGTAGAACATGCAAATGCCCTTTTGTTCTATAAATATAGGAATAATAACCAGTTACCTGTAGAAACTCTAAAATTTGCTGAACAGGATTGTATAATGAAGGCGAAATCGTGCTGGCACGATCCACAATAGCTGTTTATATATAAATAGCTCCATTTAAAATTTGTCCATGAACATATTACATATGTGGGTGGGTGAGAGAGAGAGAGAGAGGGAGAAGAAGGGGAAGATGACCTCGTATTTGTGGTTAGCACCAGCTTGTAAATCTGTCTCCACTGCATTCGCACAACAATTTAAGCAAGTATATATTAATAAAGGTACCTGATGAAAAAATACAACACACAATCTCTAAGAATTACAGATCAAAAGATCACTTAGAGAGAGAGAGATTGAGAAAGAGAGAGAGAGAGCTAACAGTTTCCAGGATCAAGATAAAGCGACAGAGACCAGAGCCCCGGTCCTACATAACTCAAGAACTTCTTCCATTGGGGTCTCTTGTATCTGAACCAGAGCCATGTGCTTCCTGTTCCAACCTTCTAATCCAACTCTGTTGTGTATTAAATTTCATGGAGTCGGAGATTTATAAGGCGGCCCGGCTGATATAAGAGTACATACGCACGGTACATGTATTATGTTGCCCCGTCCATTATCTGGGAATGAGTCAAATATTAAAATTGGTGGTTGGATTTTGTTATTATCATGTGGACGTATCAGACCCCTATTCGTAATCTTGTATAAATGTTGAATTATTGCCTGTCTACAGTCTTCAACTTCCCACTATTGGGCAAATCACGGAGCAATCAATTTCATGTCTCTATTATACAAACCAACGCTGCATTATATATGGACCCTCTAACATATGTATCTCTTTTAATTTTGCCTGCTATTATCATGCTTTCGTTTTTACGGTTCCACTTCTTCTTATGTAACCTTTATAAGTCATTATCAAAATAACCTGTAAATTCACTGTCGCCTCTTATAAATATAGTTTTTGTTTCTATCAATCAAGCTCTTCTAACTTTTCTACGTGAATTTGAGAGGGTGTACTATATAGATGATCTTAATTATTTCGCCTTTGATAAGTCATTATGGAAATTATAAGTAATATTTCATTTCTAACCTCTAATAAAGATATTTCTTTGTATCAAAACTTTAGTATCGCGTGTTGGAAATTTTTAGGAAAGCGATTTAATAATTTGGATGCAATAGAGCAGTGTCAGCCAGATTTAGCAATCGTAGCGTAATTTATAGAAAATGAAGAAAAACTACTTGAAGAATCCCGTCTTACGATAATTGAATATCAAGTAATAATATATGTTTTACATACGGATCAAGTAATGTCTAATAAAATCGTCGCTTTGATGATATAAGGGCTTGATTGATTAACTGACTTCCAGTCAGATCACAGCACAAATTTGTGTGTTTTTAATATGCTTTATATATATATATATAAAAGTAGGAAGAGGAAAGGATTCTTAATATTAAATGTCTTTTATTAAGACATTTACTAATATAACAAAACACACTAAAATACTTAAATTTTAACGAATCGCGGAGGAAGTTCCTTTAGATAATTATCCTGCTTAGATCTTCTGTGTCGTAGCGTGTGTGCAGCCAGTAACAATTATCAATACTGAAATTATATGAATCAATTAGAAATTAAAATTTCTAACATTCTCCTTGATTCATATCTTATTAGTATCTGGCGTAATGCCATGCAGGCTCACTTAAAATGTTATATATAAGTCAGCGGCTTACATTAAAATGGCAGAACGCCGAATCATAGCGGTCCGCAGGCGACAAGCGTCTCGATTCCTTCCAGCATGTATCGCGAAGTGTCGATTGATTAAGTGATCATATGATTTGATAGGTAGACACCCGAAAAAACCTTATCCCACGATGTATTAAATAGACCTAATATCTATAATCATAATAAAATATGCATAACTGAAATATGATTCATAGATAAGCAAAATCCAAACAAACATCGATATCTAGAGTATCAAATAAACATAAACGTGCTAAACATAAATTCATACATGTATGACCAATCATCAGATATCACAAGGACTTAGCATTACTCCCATTTACTAATATGGTCAATAAATGTTTAAGAGTAGTCGGCTGGTCAGCCGGATCATGATCATATCATGGGTCTTACGTGTACTATTTGAACTCTTTGATTTTACCTCTTTGTGAGATAGATATTTAAATCAGTATACTTGGCACCCATACGGTATCTATCATTCTTAGAGAAGAATGTCACAGTTACCGCATTATCACAATAAATCCTCATTTGTTTAGCAATGGTACCAATGATACTTAAACCATTAAAGTGCTGTGACCCTGGCTTGATTGAAGCTGGCAGAAGCATGCTATAAATTCGACCTCCATAGTGGAAGTAGCAATATTGGGGCCCTTTACCACTCTTCCATGAGATAGCTCTTATCGGTAGAAGGAACGAATAATGAATGTGAACACCGGTTATCCTTACATCCGTAGTGCAGTCGGGTAACTTGACAACCTCAGGTTACTAGTTCTTCTATATGTGAGCATGTGATGCGCCCAGTGCGTACGCGAGTACCTCAAAACTTTCTTTGCGACTCTCCGTGAAATGTCAGGGATTTGATTGATAACGGCCGACCTCAGGCCCTTAGAAACATATCGATACAAATGCGGTGTAGGCATACATCAAACTCCAACTAAGAAGCATAAGAAATATTATGGATTTCTTTATGCTCCAAAATGGATTCTTGGGACATTGGGATAGATTAGAAATGTCTCCTTTGGATGGGAGGCCGGGTAAGTGTACATGATTCCATCTTAAATCTTTCTAGAACTTTTGTTGATGTAAGCGCAGAGATAATCCCAAATTCTTGTGATCTATCGAAATATTTATATTAGATCACATAGGAAGCCTCGCACCCATATCCTTCTTCAAAGTTCTTTAGAAGGTAATTCTTAACATCATGCAATAACGATCCTTAGCGGCAAGAAGAATATCATCTCTGAATAACCTGAGGATTATGAACTTCAGCACACAACCTTCATGTAAGTACACTAGGTCAACGGTCATTTCTACAAACCCGTATGACAATGATATCATTAAGCTTGAATACAATTGTACGGAAGCATTTAATCAGCCCAGATTGATTTCTTCAGCCTACATACCAGTTTCTTTTACTTGTGGTCTTTCTCAAAACCTTGAGGTTGATCCATATATACCTCTTCTTCCAATCTCCATTGAGAAAGAGCCATTTAACATCCATTTGGTAGGCTTCGAAGATCAAAATGAGCCACAGAAAGCCATTACAATCAGCAAAGAGTCCTTTCTAGAAGCTAGGAGAGAAAGTCTCTTTGTGATCCCGATGCGATCCTTTTGAGTGTAACCTTTAGCGACAAGTCACGGCTTTGTACCTCGACATTACCCTTAAGTCTCGCTTGGTCTTAAGACCCACTTCTATTGAAACTCTTTTAGAATCCTTCGGTAATTCCGTCATTTCCCAAACATTATTGTCATCCATATATTTCAACTCTTCCTTCATGGCCATTAACCACTTATCAGAATTTTCACCGCTCATGGCTTAGTCGAAAGAGACCGGGTCATTATCAATGCTCAAGTCACTTTCATGCTCGAGTCACATAAACTATATAGTCATTTGAAATGGCCAGATCTTTTCTCTCTAGTAGACCTCCTTGATACTATTTCTTCTTGAGGAGTCGCACTTGCTCATTAACTTGAGCATTTCCTCCTCTTCTTGAATGGCATCCATAATTGGGCTTGGAAGTGAGATGGATCATTTGATGGGTTTTGGTCCATCAATGACTCTCTTATCTCATCCGCACGTGCTCCCACACTCTCACGACACTGCCATTTTCAATGAGCGAGGCATTCGGACTCTACAATTCTCGTACTATGAGTTGGGAATGATAGAATCTATCTACTTTGGCCTTTCGGATGCTCCGATGAAACAACCACTAATGGTCCTGGAATCGACTTCTTTTCATGTGGATTATATATCCTTACGCCGACCAGCTGTTGCGCGCGTGAATGTCTTAAACTAGGCTTCCTAGATGTCCACGGAGTTCATAAGGTGTCTTAGGAGCCTTTGCTAGATACCTTATTTAATATGTATGTGGTGTCCTTAATCATTCATCATGATGAAGCAGTCACGGAACTATCATTCCTTGTCCTCCTTCATTTCCATCGATGCGATTCGCCTTTCGATTTATGCCATTTTGGTGTGTGATCTAGGCATTAACTATCACTGCGCACAAATGCCCTTGGACTCGAGGAGTTTCTTAAATGGGCACAGAATTTGTCCCGACTTCAGTGTCTTTCCATAATATTCACCACCTCTATCGGAGCGTATTACGTAACCTTTCTATTTAAGCGTCTCTCGACCTACGAGAAATGAATGTCTCGAGGACATCAATCGATTGAGTTCTTTCATCTGACAAATAAGGTAACAATGCACCTAGAGTAATCATCGATGAAGGTGATGAAATACTTCTCACCTTGAGCCTGATTATCGAAAGGACCATAAATATCTGTATGTGACCAGTCAGTAATCCACTACTCCCTTGTGGCGGCTTGTTTTGATACATGTTTAGTTCTTACCCTTAATGCAATCCACTAGTATTCAATCGGTAAAATCCAATTGAAGAGGCAAAACTTCGCTTTAATTAGTCTCAAATCCTTTCTTTGGATATATAGTAGAGCCTTTATGCCCACCAAAGTCAGCGAAGACTCATTAAGTGCACTCCTTTTCATACCAACATCATATTTAACATTAACATTAAACGGGGGAATTAACAAAGTAAATTGATTGAAACAATATAAAGTGTCAGACAACGAACCCCGTACCACAAAGGTTTGTTCCATGATACAATGAAAAACAACCATGTCAATCACAAAATCAAATCCTAAAACATCCGATCTAGAAAGCGAAACAAGATTTCGAAGCGATCGAGGAACATATAAACACTTCTCTAAATCAAGGCAATGGCAGTATCTAACACAATTCTATGTGTCCTATGCCTTGATTCTAGCTTTCATCTGTTTCCCATAAATAGAAAGCTTTCACTTTCGACATTTGGTGGAAGTTTAGGTAGCTTTGCATAGCATTAGAAACATGAGTGATTTGCACAGGTGTGTAGTACCAAGTGATATTAGAAAGAAACCTCAATCGAGATTTGATTCAAAGCATCTGAAACAAAATGTATACCTCTCTTTTCAAACCATGCCTTCCTCTTTTGGCAATCGCCTTCTTGTGCCCGGGTTTGTTTGCAAAGAAACATTCGAATCTTCGAGCTATCTCCTTGCCCATATAGGGCTGCACAGTAAATGGTACCTTTCCCTTGTTCTTCCATTTCTTACTTGGGCTTTGCGCATACTAGAATTGACATTTGATTTACCATAATAGGCAAAGTTGGCTTGGGAAGTTTGACCTTAAGGTCTTCCTTTGCCTTGCCTCCTCTTGCATGAACATAGCCTTAGTATCAGAAAGAGACCATTTTTTCCTTAAGTTGGTTGTAAGTTCTCGAAATTGGCAAATCATCATTGCCCACATGATTTGAAACTCAATTGACACTCGCTCCACCCAGATCATATCCAAACTCTTGGCCAGGTTGTAGGTGTTCACCATGTGAGTAATATGTTCCTCCATTGGCGGAGCTATGGTGTACTCTATTAGATAAATCATTAACTTAGAAGCGACAACTTGATAGACTTATCCTGATATACATCATAGTACACTTCTTAATTTGACCACAAATTCCCTCACATTTCGGAGTCTTGAAATTTGGGGAAGGCTTACGTAAACGTATGCTAAGCTTAAGAAAGCTCATCATAAGCCTATTTGACCTCCCAATTCTCCCACATTTCTTATGCGCGCGAGCTAGTATCCCGATTCGGTTTAGTGGATTCATCGCAACGCTAGAGTGGATGTCGAGTCAAAGAGCCGACATTTGAAAGCGACATATTCGATCCGGTCATCGTAGTTCGTCATTAAACTTGATACCATTGGCGGTCACATTAGAAGTCATTGCAAACATTTACATCTCACATATTAATTACTTTGAATTTAAACTACAATTCAGACTATAATATATATACCAAAACATTACATTTAAATTCACCTTTGGGCTAAATCTAAACACAACCAACAATCACCAAATATGCATCATTCATATAACATATATACGGTCAATCACAAAATTTAATTTAACATATAAGTCATCTTTGGATGTACTATATATTAATTAAATAAGGTTCATAACCTACTTCAATTGTTATTAACATGAGTAGATCTACCTTTGGGTAATCGTATAACTACATGTTAATAGTATAAATGTTATTATTCTTAAATGTCATTTATGATGCTATATCAAATAAACATTTATAAATATTATTTAAATCATTTAATGAAGAAATCGAAATTGGGCCACTTTAGTGACTAACGCACTCCCTTTAAAATATTAAAGATTTAAATCATATGAAACTTAAATTATTAAGTTTAATAATATAAAAGACTACTCTTTAATATCTTTTTATTTATTGAATTCATTAACCTATTTCTTAAAGCTCAAATAATAATATATAACATCTACATTTATTAAAAATTGGTTTATGTGAAAAAGATTTGCATATACAATTCTGAAATTTTCATAAGTCATATATGCATGCATATCAATTCTTTTCTACGAATGACATGCATTCACGGATTCTTCGTATTGATGGCCCAACGTAGACGAACTGAGTCAGATTAATCACAATTTGAATCGACAATTGGTCGATTAAAACCAAGCGTGACATTTATAAAGCCAGAAATTTAAAAGCGCGCGAATTAAAGGAACAATTGAATTTACCACGACGAATGCAGAACTATCAGTTCAAATATTATTGAAATGTTAATTCAAAATTTAAAACCCAAGTTAATTATGCCATAAATGATTAAATTTAAACATCAATTAACTACTATTAACTTTAGTGAAAATACTTAAATTCTCATAAACCCTAAATTGGTAATTAATTTCTATTAAACATGTCTACGATGCAAAAATTGTTGAAAATTTTGAGAAATGATTTAGCTAATTTGGATCCTAATAAGAACAATTAAATCAACCAATTTAACAATCAAATAGCGTAATTCTGAAAATGAAAAGAAAAACTACTTGAAGAATCCATGCGATAATTGAATCGAGTAATAATATATGTTTTCTATGCGGTCAAGTAATACATAAAATCGCCCTTTGATGATATAAGGGCGATTGATTCTTGACTTCCAGTCAAATCCCCTTTTTAGATTTGTGTGTTTTTAATATTTATATATATATATATATATAAAGCGGAAGAAGGAAAATTCTTAATATTAAATATCTTTTATTAAGACATTTACTAATATAAAACACACTAAAATACTTAGAATTTTTAACGAATCGGCACGGAGGATTTACACCGATAGTGTCTCTTAGATACTACACTAATCATCTTTGGTGTATGCAGCGATAACAATTATCAATACTTTGAAATTATATGAATCAATTAAATTCAAAATTTCTAACATCACATATGCATCCTTACAAGATGTATCCTTATGGAGCTATACAAATAGATTCTTATAATAGGATCATGGATTCGTTTTAATACCATTTATAATGACCCAGTTTTTCTTATATAGATTTTGTGTGTTTTTTGAATTTAGAAGTAACGGTTTTTTTCAAGTGTTGGAGGAGTCACTACATTATAGGACTAAAGCTTCTTTGAGATATCACACCTTTTTTTTTTTTTTTTTTTGAGGAAAAATTTTATTGATTAAAACTAGTAATACATTCAATGGAAACACAAAATTAAATATTCATTAAAAACTTTAAAAGATGTATGACATCCCAGGGTTAATAGGAAAATGAATCGAACTGGCGCACATATATTTGATAATTTGTAGTTCTTAAAATACATATGACTCCGGTTCATGCATCACGACGTCATGGTGAAACGATGTCTCGACATCGAATTTATTTTCTTGTTTGAAATAAACCAAACATAAGCCTTGTAATAAAATATAGCAAACCAAGCTCATCTTCTTAAGATGACACAAATCATATATCATGGTATAGCTAAAACATATTGCACAACAGCGATAACAACGAAAAAGCAATTAAAGAAATTTAGATTTTTGTGGAAGAACCACTTTATTGAAAAAGAAAAATTATAAAAAGAGATGTAAAGGGGGTGATTTAAGGTAAAGAATGACCAAAAAAATCATCTTTCATTACTTTAAAAAAAAGAGATGGTTAGGGTTTTTTCTATGAAATTTATGTATCACACATTTTTAACTACCACTATTAATTATGAAGACCTTTTTAGTTTAGGACATAATTTTGTCCTTATTGAAACTTGAACCTTGGTTCCCTTCCCTCTTTATATCCATCCTGACCCTTGACAACTATGAAAACCTTTTAATCACCTTTGAATGCACCTTTAAATTTAAAATAACAAGTTTAACGTATAGATAAGGTCTATGCAAAACAAAAATTCCTTAAAATACTTGACCTGAACATATTTACCTTATACCATCTATTTAACTCGATATTCTTGTAGCATTGTGTATTTCTAAGGAAATAGTTTTTGGAGAAATCTTCCTTAAAATGATACCAAAAAATAGGTTTTGGACTTTCCTAAATCCGTTATTTTCCTTCCTCCATAAATGTTCTTTCCTACTAATACGAAATTTTTTATTAATGCACGCAATTAGTCTTCAATATGTTTCATTAGATTATGTGTGACCAACACACAGCATCTCTTACACCAATTGCCATAACTTGCTCTTTACTATATAAATATTGTTGTTTTTGATATAATATATCCTTAAAACTTTCAAATATGTCTATTTGAAGAAATCTACTTCAACATCAAAAAAGATGCTCAGTTGTACGAAAGAATACACATGACTTTGAAAAATAAAATTAAGAACTTAAAACATGCTAGGCGAATATGGAAGAGCACAAAAGAAATGAAAATGAGGAAGAAGGATGTGAATTAGGGCTAGGCCATGTGAAGGGTAAAAAAAAAGAAAAAAAAAAAAAGGCAAGAATGGTGGAAAGAGTGTTAGTAGTGGAGTTGTTGCAACAGTAAACATGTTTAGGTGGGCCTTGTTTTTATAATTAATGCTTAATATAAATTTTTTGAGAACATCTTGGAATAGTATTTGATGATGCTTTTCAATCGATGAGTGGAGCGTGTTGAGGTCGTTGGGGCGAGCGCAGGCTATTGTCAGAGGTACGATGTAGCTCTTGGATCGTTGGGCTGAGAATAGGATTCTTGCAGTGCTGGTGCGGGCTACGGGCCATTGGCACTCCTCTGCAGAACAAGAAAGAAGAAGTCGGTGAGGGCTTCGCCCGTGGCCGCTCAGATGCCTAAGTCGATTCTTTCACGGGGAGAGAGAAAGAGAGGCTGGCAGAGGACAAATCAATGTTGCGTATGTTTGCGTACATTTCAGATGGGGTGGCTTGATATTTATAATATTTGTTTCTGGATTGAATGGTGGTTAGGATTAACCAGTTGAATGAATATTTCTTCTTGTGTATCGATTGTCGGTTTGGTGAAGGCAGTTTATTTAGGGTATCATGCTTTCCTCATTGATGGGATCAAACGATCCAGCGAGGATGGCTGTATATGGAAGTGAATTATGCTTATTTTCTTGTTGGTGAGATTTAGTTGAATTTGCGGATAATAAATTATTGGAATTTGTCTATTTCCACTTATCATGGGATTTGGCTTGGTTGTAGAGCGTGGGCTTTCGACTACCCATGTCGACCTTTAGGTAGAAGCGGATTGAGCGCCGTTAATTTGGCGTCAAAGGCGCGAATGTGATAGGCGTGCTGGCGGATTGAACCGTTGCGGGGCGGCTTCAAAGGCTGAATGTGATGGGCATGCCTAGCGGATTGGGCGCCGTTATTTGTTTTGGCGTCAAGCGCAGATAGCCCCGATGGCGTCTCTCGCCTGGGAGTTTGGCCAGTGGGCGCGGCGTTTTTCAAACCCTATCAGTATTTAATAGTATTAAGTATTCAGTTATTTATTTTTTAACATTGGGTAGTGAATAGGGATGACAACGGGATGAATTATTTCAAGTTTTCCAACCCTCCACGTCCTTAATAGGACGAGTTTGATTTAATTGTAATTGGGTTTTTAATGGGTTCGGTTTATTTTCTCAAATCGAGAAAGCAGGAGTTCGGGTTAAAATTTTAATTTTGTTAATATAATAAAATATATATATATATATATATATATATATATAAATAAAATAAATAAAAATCAAATATAAACGAGGCAGTTTGAATTTTACCGTTAATGATACGTCGCATCCCCCTCCGTTTAATTTTTAAAGGTACTGTCCCATTCTTTGTTGTCGTAATGGTAAGTGTTGTTAGCCCTCATCTTTATTGGGCAATGATAGAGTTTTTTGATGAAAATAACTTTTTCCAATAAAAAAAACTAAATATTTCATTTTTCTAATCATAACTTTTTAAAAAAATTCAATTATAAATTATGAAATTAAAAAAAACAAAAAGAGCTGAAGTTTCAACATTCAATCAAAATAAACAACCTTAATTGAAAAGGAATCACCGAGGAAATTATTGTATTACAAATAGATGTCAAAAGTAACTTTTAAAACGAATGAAACAAAAATATCAAATTAATTAGATCTAAATATCGTATTTTAATAATATAAATCCTTATATATATATATATATATATTAACCTTTTTTCAGAAAACTATTATACATAATTTTTTAATATTACGAATGATTTTCCAAAATTTTCATAAATTTTTTAAAATTTCACTAAATCCCTACTCAAAACAACACCATATAAAGGGCATCCTATGAAAGAGGAACTGTGAAATGATGGTTACCTTTTCTACTTATTTCTTGATGGAAAAGCAGGGAGAAAAATAATTGCCGACAAATTACGTGGCTGATATTGACAATGAACAGGGAGGAGTGAAATAATAAGCCGAACAAATATTATTCAAACCAGAAGGTTGCTAGCTCCGAATAATAATAATTGATTGGGGTTAGTATCAACTATTAATAACGACGACACGTTACTGCACTAGGAACATGCTTCATTTTCAAAATAAATTGCTTACGCGTCCTACTATGATGTAAATAATTCTTAGACTGATAGTGGCAGTTGGCAGGGCTGTTTCTGTCATCATCAATTCCAATCTCTTTGATTATGGGAGGATTAATTCTGTTATTAACCTTTAAATAACATAGGATTAATTAAAGTGTGTGAAAATTGAATTGCTTGACGTAATTGTAAAAATATATAGATAGACAATAATTTCAATTTTATATCATATTGGAGAATTTCACTCTTTTATATGCATTTTCGCTTTCCATTGATACCATCTCCCTCAACTCCACATTTTTAAAATATTCACTAGTATTTGATTAATTTGTAGAAAATTGTTAAGGCATGTGTGCATGTCATCTAAATTTTATAAGTTTGAATTTTTAGGAGAGTTGGTCTTTTTAACATGGTATCAGAGCATGGTTTGAGAGGAGGTTATGAGGATTCAAGTTATCTCTTTGTAATTTATTCCATATTTATTGATTTGAAAGTTCATGAGAGACTACATTTGGTTTTGTTTAACTCTTCACGTGCAGCTATGAGGTTGCAATTGAGAAAGGGTATTAAAAACATTATATTCATATTAAATTCAAGTCTTATAAATTTAAGTTTTTATGAGAGTTGATTGATTAACAAAAATTAATTATGTTTGCTTAAATTAATGTTTAAGTGTTTGTTAAGTAGTCCCATTAGCCCAGTATAAGTTTGGAGTAGCCTATTACGTAAATTTCTATATTCATTTCTTTGTAATTAATGGATTTTACCTTACAATTTTTTGTTTAGAGATTTTGCGTTGGAAAGTGTTTTAATGAATAAGAATTTCTTCTTGTAAAAAAATATTGAATATAATATTTCTCAAGTTGTTATAATATTAAATTTCTTTATAAAAAAAAAATTTGTTACAAGTATCTCTATAAATATCTTACATTAGTATGACAAAAAAAAATTGTACGTCATAAAGGAAAAAAGTTTGTTATGAAAATCAAGTTGAGGAAACTTTATAAAGGGGATGGATAGAGATGTGGAAAATGGAATATGAGGTATTTGGTAGTGTGAGGAGGTCATGTGTCGATACAAAGAGTGAGGTAATATAATTAAAATGTTTTAGGAATCTAATAAATTAATAATTATATATGGTTCTCTAAATATTTTCAAAGTTATATATGGTTCTCTATATTTTCCATGGCATAATGGAAAAATTCTCCTCATCCATGAATAGAAGTACAACTGGTTCAATCATGTTTAAAATCTAGTCTACCTTTGTATGATTGTTCTATTTTTATGTTTTTGAACTAACATTGTATTAAAGCTTCACTGGCTAGCACAACATTAGAAATTTTTTTATAAAAAATAAAATTAAAAAAACAAACAAAATCTTTATATATTTTACATGGAATTGGAAAATATGTCTGAACCCAACAAATTTTCTATAAATAGCATGGTTTGTTCTTAGAAGAATAATAATGTATGAGGAGATCGACTTTATAATTAATTTGACAAATAAGAAGCGTCTCGGCGAGTGGGCAATGAAATTATAGATGCTCATTTGAAAAAAAGCCTTCTCGATAATGGAGCGATCGCTGACGAGTTCTTTGGTGAGCCGATTCTTGTCAATATTTAGGCAAATATTAAGGAGCTGACCATGGCGTCTGGATTGGCAGGAGCCGGAAAATTCCATTTGTCGCCGTGATATGATAGTGAAGAAGTGTTTATAGGCATTTTCTCAGCATTTTATCAGCATTTTCTCGACAACCAAACACGAAAATCAATATAAAAAAAAAATATTCCGCAAACACACAAACATTCCACAAACAATCCAGTATTTGCCACAGAAAGCGGTCAGGGTGTGATATTATTGCATGAATAAAAAAATTTGTAGAAAAAAATAGAACTTTAGGTATTGTGTACGCACGCCGATCTGGTGTCGAATGACATGGACAATCACGGTGAGGAAAAGGGTTGGCCGGATTGGGATGAGGCCATTTATGGCCGGAGAAGATACCGTCGTTGTTGGCGAGAGATAGAGAGAGAGCGCTGACCAATGAGAAAGGCCAGAGATGAGAGAAAAGGACGGTGGCGCGAGAGATAGCGAGAGATAAAGAGAAGGCCGTGGTGTTGGGGATCCGTCTTAGATGAACCATTCGAGGGCTTCGTAGTAGGAGGCGTCTCCGTCTCTTCGAACCAGAGAAGAAGACCTACGGTCTTCTAGAAATGTTGAAGACATTTCGTGTATGCAGAGGTTAAATAAAGGGGAAATGAGTTTTAAAAAAAAAAAATATCTTTCTATTATCACGAAAATGCCATCAACGGATAGAAAATGGCTATAATTCCAAATTTCTCTATAAATACATGCATACTTCTCTCATTTCTCACACATTCTCAATCTCAAGTATCTTCTAATTTTTGTTAAGTGCTCAGAATTCTAGCCATTCTCTCTACACCCAGTGCAAGGTTAGTTTCAATTAATTTTTTTTTATAAATTTATCATCATACTTATTATTTTTCATTTCATTTTATATATGCATTAAATAGGATAAAATTATATTGTATATTTTCAAAATATGCCGTTGGATTAGATGCATATTAAATTGTATTACATGTTGACAAAAATTTTAGTGATCAAGCGATGGATTCTTGTGTTTTCAAAAAATTAGCCATTGTGACATAAATATAATTGTTGTTAAAAATGTCATTATTTGTTATATTTCATGAAATTTGCCATTAATCATTGATTGGATCACTAGGATTTTATCAATATGAAAATTATCCATCAATTATTTTTAAATTAGACATTATATGTTTTTATTTTGATCAAATTATATTTATTTAAATATTCTTTATATAGTTTTTAAATTACTTTTTCACTTTATGTTATTAATTTTTTATATTAATTTTTTAAGTCTGTTAATTTAAGTTTGATTTTATAATTTGAAAATGACATATTATAAATATGGAATTGAGCGGGAGAGAGTCTTCTTAAATGAGGAAGACGTGGCGCTGTGCGTATCTTGGATGTGTAACCCAGATCCAGGTGATTGGTATTGGGCAACCGATATCAAAGTTTTGGGATCGAGTGATGGCACGGTTTTGGAGACAAATGTTAGGTTGACCAGCCACAGGCTTTTATGTTCGATCCAAATCGATGGGATAGAATCAGACGTGTGTAAAAAATGGCGTGGGATACTCGCATACTCAAATCTCCAAATAGGTATAAAGTGGAGCCCCAACATCCACCCAGATGAGATTAGGTTTATCTATTGTTATAATTTTCTACAACAAATATATTGAAAATTTATTTATTTCTAATTTTATTCTTGAGGCGTGCAGTTATGAATATGTTTCAAGCAGATGTTAGAAGTCTGTGGATTTACAATCATTGTTGGGAGGTGCTTAAATACTTTGATAAGTGGATGATTATACCGCAAAGCAACCTTAGACCCCCCTCTCCTATTTATGAGGGAACTCATGAGACATCTGTAATCTCTTGACTCGGATTAAGATTCATATAGTAATCTTCTTTGTTAGGCTCTAGAGAAGAGGCCTTCGAGAAGAAGCGACTAAAGAAAGCAAACATAAAAGTAAGTCGAGTCCAACAGATACTAGTAATTCTATTTCAACTACAATCCGTGAATTATCTGGGCAAAGTGAACAGATGAAGAATTTTTATGACGAAGCGAAAACTGATTCTTGGAAGGAGGCAACGAAGGAGGATGTGCAACGAAATTTGCAAGATGTGCGAAGATAGGATGCGAGAAGAGGCGAAGATAAGTACGCGGATGATGTCGATGATGCAGTGTCAAAAGAACATCTCACATATGTATTTGAACCATAAACACTATTATCAACTACGTGTCGTATGATTCTGGCCGAAAACAATAAAAAATGCGAAGTAGCTCGACTTTATGTACTTTGAGACTATTAGCTTATATTTTCAATGTAATTCAGATTTTATCTCTTAATTAAAATGAAAATTTCAAATTATCTATGTACTTTTAATAGTTAAAAATGATTAAAAGATGCAACTAACTTAAATTTTCATTCCAAAAACATAACATAACATGACATAACAAAATATAATATCAAAATAAGGCAAATTCACTCGATAACGCCTTGTTAGTGTAGCATCCACAGATGTGTAATGATGTTGTGGCGGAGGGCATAATGGGTGTTCGAATCTCGAATGACGGTTTAATATAAATTGATGAAAGTGTCGAGGCGCAAATGATGCGCCCGACCGGGCCATCGGTTCCTAATGAGTCATAGTCCTCATTGCTAGCGACTCTTTGCGACAAGTTCGTTATCGTCAATGACTGTCTCCAGTTATGTCGTATTTGTGTAATATAATGCGCTTCGTGATAAAGCTCGATCTTCTTGATGCGAGAGTCGGTACAGTCCTCGAGCGATAAAGCGGGCATGAAGCCTGCAAATGCTTTCATTCTACGTCAGCTTGTGCTTCATGTTTATTTCTGGAATGGTCGTTAAATGACTCTGGGGATGTGAAATTGATTGAACGATTGTTACCCATTTTGGATATATGCAGGTCTGCGAGATGATGTCGTATTGTAATGGATTCTCATTATGGTATAATTTGCGCCCGTATAATCGCTTCGCAGAAGTTAGCAAAGGGTGAAGGCGTTAAGTACATTAATATCATTGTTAGATTCGGGCATACTAAAAATATGTCATATCGCGAGTCGTGGGCGACGGCGAGCACGATAGTCGTTCAGTGGACATGACTAGTATACATTCCTTGATATCTTTCTTTGGACCAGTTTTTAAAGCCCGATACATACGATCCAGGCTCGACATTACAGGAAAGCGCGTTGATTGAAACTGCGTAACTTGACTAGGGACCCAGGCGTTTGGCGTCACGAGATATTCGGGCCAAAATTTCTACCACCCCCTAGCAGAATCTTTTGACACATGATAGTTTAGTGCTCAACTCCAGATCGATCTTCATCCCGGTGATCCATGAACATGCAAGTATCTGGCGTCACAGTCTGGCAAATCATTTTTATTCGCGGACCAATGTGTGTTGTGACATTTCTTTACGAAATAATTGTTGTTTGTTAGGCGTATGTAAGTCGAAGAAACAATGGCCAGGCACAGGCGAAGCGTTTGCAAAATAATGTTTCATCGTAGACTGGATTCTCAATGAAGTAATCATTTAACAGCCGGGTATTGACGCTAATTCGGTCCGCGATATCGGTGTGCCTCTTGATTCTATCTCAAGCGTGCGCATGAGTTTTGTCTTTCAAACTCGATAGGCTGCCGATGAGCTATGTATTTCTTTTCTTCATATGAAGATGAATAAATTCGAAAGAGCGTTTGAAAAGTTCTCGAGTTTTAACTTTGTGTGTAATTGAATTTCTAAGATGTATGTAAAATTACAGGGATATCTACTCGATTTATAGATGTTTTGAAATTAACATCGTTCTCAAAATGCATAAAAAGCCTTGTTTGGTGATTTGATAAGTCAAATCTGTTATTATATATAAGACCGACTTTGCTCGACTTTACAAGCCGTGTGATTTGACAAATTAATTGATGACACATCAAATCATCGAGCTGCGTGTAGCTTTTTATAACCCGATGTGATTAACGTCAACAGGTGGCGTAATCAGATAAGTACAGAGCCCAGATGTAACTTTTTATAACCCTAATGTGATTTGACAAGTCAATTAGTGACATGTCAAATTACTCAAGATTTATCAGCTTTTTACGACCCTAGTGTGATTTGAAAAATTAGCAAAATCTTTATCAGCTACATCATATCATATTTTACATTGTCAGAACCTTTATTTTTTAATCTTATATTTGACAAATTATTTATTTTCATTATTTTTATAAAATTACAAAATTTTAAAAATTATTTAATATTTGTAATAAAAATAAATTTCAACTACTAAATTTATTAATTAAATATTTATTTTTATTTTTATTTTTAATTAAATATTTATATTTTTATTTTTAAATAAAATTTATAGTGTATGGAATGATATAGATGAATGAAGGGTATATGATATAATTATTAAGGAAGAGAAAAATTAAAATTGGAATAGATTTAGGGTAGATAAGGCACATGATGTTTGTTAGAGAGCTCATGTTTTTTACGCTGAAATTTAAATGTTTCAGTTGTTTTGGAGTAAAATATGGTTTTAGATGTTGAGAATTTTTACTAACTACTAGAGATACTCTAATTGAATAAAATACTAAAAGGGAAGAAATTAGATCTTACATGAGCCTACTTGGATTAGGTAAGATATATGTCTAGATCCTACTTCGAGCAACCTTCACTGGAACTCCTCGATCTGTATTGAAAAGTCATCTCGAGATTTCATAAATTAATTAATTTAACCCTTCTAGAAGATTCTACTGCTCTTGCCTCTGTGGAAAATATTCGATTTATGCAACAATCATGTCACAAGTTTTGACTTTCACCTCGAGAATAGAGGTAACAAAATACAAAAATAAAAAAATTTCCTCATCTTAACTAGCTACATGAAAAAAAAATTCCCAAAAAAATAAGAATGCCTAAAACTATAAACATTAGGGCCATATTTAGATTGAAATACTTGCACAACATTCAAATGATGCAAATGCTATAATGTTTTCGTAGCCAAAATAAAATTTAAATAATCATTATACTAAAAGTTCATCAAATAAAGATGACAATAAAAATTGAAGTGTTTAATATTCTTGCTACGAGGATGAAATTAGAAGAAAAATAAATAGGTTAAGAGTGGATTAGAGAATATTATTTTAATAAAATTTAAGTCAAGTTCAGGTGGGTTGTAGGTGCTATCTTGTCAAAGTTTTGAGTGGGTTTGGTATTATTTTGTAATTTTATTCTTCCCATAAAAACATACAGGACATTTAATGCTATATTAATAACATAGGCCAACCCAAAGGCCTTGCTATCAACACCACCCATGTCCAAATCTGTCCATGTTCATCCAGCTCATATTTGGTTTTATTATGGTTTTTTTATTATTTCATATTTATTCATTTTATATTATATTATAAGTTTATATTTTTCTCAAAAATATCCGCTCTGAATTTGATCATATGGCATGAGAATTTGTATAGGTATAAATTAGGAAAATAATAATGATAGGAATTTGTATAAGTTACGGAAAATATGTGTGAGGAATTTGTATATGGTATAATTAAAGGAAAGTAATAATGACATGAAAAGAGTATAAATTGGAAATAAATGGGTATAATGACGTAGAAAGAGGGTATAATAGTCATGTAGGTATCAATTAATTTAATGACATGAAGAAGTGTAATTGGAAATAAAATAGGTATAATGACATATACAGAAAGAGGTATAATGACAAATCATAATAGATATCAAATTAATTTAATGACAGAGAAAGGAGTATAATATTGAATCGTAATAAGGTAAAATTAATGAAAGAGGGGTAAGGTAACTTCTTAAATGATCGTCGGGTATAAATTGGAGTAAGAAAATAAAATCGTTATTCTTGCTGAATTCTACTGCGGCGAATTTAGGAGTCCCCAGGGACGTGCGAACTTTCGGATCTAGGGTTTGAAGAACAAATTTCTCTAGGTAGTCTTCCTCGTTTCTTACAGATTTAACTGATGTAGATTGTTTTAATTTTCTTCGGTTTAGATCAGCCTTTCAAGTCGATTTAGATTCTCTTTACGTTTTTAGAGGAAATAAAATAAAATAAGGATTGGTGGTATGTATTGAATTACATTAGTATGAGGCAGAAAAATATTTAAGAGTAATTTTGAAAGAAAATAATGATAAACAAATAGGATAAATTTAAAAGTTGAATTTTGTATAAATATATGTATTTGATAAATATTTAAATATATATGTATTTTGATAAATATTTTATTAAGGATTGAGATTTTATTAGATAGGAATATGATTAGAATAATTATTTAGCAATTATAGGAAATAAATACATATATTTGATAAGATCATAAAAATAAATAAATTATTAAAATAAATCAAGAAAGAATATGAGTTTTATAAAATTTGTAAAAGCCCTACCAATTAAATAGTTATCATTTATTGATTGTCAATATGTTTGAAGTGAACAAAAAATAATATAATAATTATCGAGAATATCAAATTAGGAAAGTTTAAGAATAAATAAGTAATGATGATAGTCTCTTCGCATTATTTTAGGAAATATTTCATTGAGATGAAATTAACTTTGGATTAGCTGTTTCAAAGCTTTTGAGTACTCGCACGGTAGGGATTACAATACGAACTTCCGAAAATTATTATTTTTATATATATGCGTGTAAGGATATTAATGCGAATCTTTAAAAGAAAATTGTTTGTTTTTACTTATGAAGAAAATTGTTTCATTGAATTATATATAAACTTGGTTTTATGAAAAGTTTCTTGTTTTATTTATTATCAGCGGATCGAGAAAGTAGTTTTGTATGATTGTACTTTTGAGATTTGTTTGTTTAAGAAAAAAATGTGAAGATATGATGTTTTGTAATTTGAAAAATTTTGAATGAAATATTGGCTCTAGTTAGTTCGTACTTGTCTGTGGGATATAATAGTTAATATTGTCGGCCTTTATCAGCGGGATATAATAGTTAATATTTGTCGGCCGCTGTCAACGGGATATAATAGTTAGCTTTACATTACTAGCAGTGGGGAATGTAATTGATTTGAGCACGTATACAGGGGTTGGTTAGGATTACTAGTCTTAGTAGTGTTTGATTCGTCAGCGCCCAAAAGACGATTTGCGGCTAGCCACCCATTTGAAAGTCACATAGCTGAGGCGCCATTTGATGTTGATGGCCAGGAAAATATATTTGAAATATATTTGATGTTGGATTTGATATGAGAAGTGTTGAATCGAAATTTGATATGAAATTGTTGGATCACATTTTGATATGAAGCGGAATTTGAAATGGATGTGAGAATGTTTTGAAGTATATTTTGTTAATGTTCCAACTTATTTTTGAATCAAAAGTTTTGATGAAAAACATCTCTTATTTGTTATATGATTGAAAACTTTTTTGATCATATTTGTATTAGTATTTCTTATTGGGCTTTTAGCTCGCTCCGATCGTTGACATATTTTAGTCTTTTAGTTTCGCGAGGAGTGATGGGTAGGTTGGGGATCGTCATTATTAAGTTTGATTAGAAGCTTTATGTTGGATCGTGTTGAACTAATAAGTTAATTAATGTAAAATATTGGGTTTTGAAAGTTAATTGAAAGTCACTTTGATGTGCTTTTTATTCATTTTATATTAGTACAAGTTGGATTTGAGAGATCCACAGGAAATATTGTTATATTACGAACAACTTTATATGACATGCATAATTGAGATTTGGATATTTAGAAATAGTTTTTGTGGCATTAAATTTTGAATTTGGGAATTGGCCAATTTAGAAAGTTCGCATTTACTATGAACATGTGTTTGGTATTTGGACCAATAGATTCTGAGGAAAGGTTAGTGTCGTTTCAGCTTCAAACCTTAAATTTGAAGGCTTGAGGTGTAGTGTGAGTCATGCCTAGGTGGGTTTCGGGCGTGAGAGTGAGTATCGAGGCGAGGTTATGATCTTGATGGGAACTTCCGTTTAGTTTGCAACTTTGGGAATAGATGGTGATATGCATTAACCGTTTACAAACTTCATCTAGTCTTATTCCTTTAATTCCTACAAATTCCTAACTTGCTTACTTGGATTCTTAATAGCTAAATTAGTTATACCTTTTGCTTTATAGAACACCATGCCACCAAGGAGACTTGCATCTTCCCAAATAGTCGGGCTAATGGTATATACCTCCCTCCTTGAGGCTTTGCCACACTATGAGTCTTGAAGGGGCTTTATAGATATTTAGGGACTTGTTTGGATTGGTGAGAGGCGGGGGTTAGAGCTCTTGGGTAATGGTCGAGGCAGTCCTCATCTAGTAGGGGTAGCTCCTTTGATGACTTTAAGAAGTTGAGTCCCCCTTATTTTTCCGATACCTCAAATCCAACAGAGGCAGAGGCTTGGATTATGATGATAGAAAAATTCTTTATTGTCATTGATTGTTTTGAGGAGCAAAAAAAAAAAAAAAAAAACTCTCTTATCACGACATTTATATTGAAATGAGACGGATCATTGGTGTTTCGTGACTAGAGGCTTTAGAGGATTAGGGCTGTGTTTGGGCAGTTTTGGGAGGCATTTTATAAAGTACTTTCTGATAGTGTTAAACGGCAAAAGGTGGGAGAGTTTGTCAGTTTGGAACAAAGAGATTGACAGTGTTGATATGGGGCTAAGTTCTGCAGAACTATCACGTTTTTACCTGATTGGTGCTACGGAGGAGGAAAAAGTATTAAAGTTTGGGGATGGACTAAACTGCTTATTTGAAGGAATAAGATATCAATTCTGAAGTTGGGTGTTTATTTAGAGGTGGTAGACAGAGCCCTTATTGCAGAGAAGAATAATGAAGAGCTTCACCAGTATAGGGAACAACAAAGGAAGATGAATAGGAGTGATGGTGTTCATGGTAACCAAGTGGAAAAGTCGGCTCGAGTGGAATCAAAGCGGTTATTATCTTAACGAGACTTGTTTAAGTTTGTGTATGGGGATAGTTGAGTGACCATGTTAGTTGATAGTTCATATCAGTTTGAGTATTCTTAGTATTACGTACAAGGTATGTTAGATAATTGATTTCTTGATGACTAGTTAGAAGTTCACTACCTCTTTTCCTTTGTATTGTTTGTTGGTTTAGTGAATATGCTTTTATCAAAGATGAAGTATGATTTAGATTTGTCACTTCTATAGACATGTCATTATGGACAATATGGTGGTTTAAAGTTATATTATGACGATTGGTAAAAGGATATTGAATTGACTTAATACTCCTTAAACATTAAGGTTTTGTTTGATTTTGAGGATGAATTAAGACACTACCTTTATTTGTTGATTGTTTTGGGAAAATATTGTCATTCCATATTCTTAGTTATCTTGAGTTTAGTTGGAAAGGGAATCATGTGGATAAATTATTTGCGCATAAACTAAGTCTTGCAAGGTAGTTATTTGCTTAGAAATGTTGTTAAGTCTTTTAAGTCGATGTGATGAGTGAAAACAATTCGAAATTTGAAAAGGATCGATATTGTTATTAAGTTTAAAGTTTCTTGGGATTTATTAGGTACTACAAAATAAATTATTAAAGTCACAAGATTATCTTATATTTTCGGTGACATAGAAAGAAGTTAAGTTTGATTGGTCTTATAACTATGATGATAGCTTCATAGAGTTGAAGAGCAAATTGGTAGCAACTCTTATTTTGATTATTTCATTGGGTTTGCAAAGATTTGTTTTGCATAATGATGCCTTTCATTAGGATTTATGTTGTGTTTTGAAATGGAAAAATTGATATACTTATAGACATTTGAAATTTTAAGATAGAAAACTACCTTGTTATAGTTTGAGATTAGGTAAAATGATTTTGCACTTAAGATATGAAGACATTTTTTATTATATGATATACTCATAGTTTATGAGAGTTTGAAGTCTTTGTCTTCTTAAAATGATTTTTAAGCGAGAAATAGAAGATAATCTGATTCTTAGGATTATGATGACATTGTCGACTACTAATAAAACAATAGGGAATCTTGATTATGCCTTAAATAAGCCAATTGATTCCTTGGAAATCATTTAAGGTTATCATGAAAGCAGGTGTGTATGATTTGAGATGTTCTGAGTCTATGTTATGCCTTTGGATTTTAGAGTTCTTATGTTGAGCATTATAGTGCTTAACTAAATTTGTTTGGAGAATTAAGATCTTATAAGAAATTATTTGAAACTAGTTGAACTTTTAGAACAATTAATAAGATAATAAGATCTTGGAGATTTGAGGTTCAAACAATGTCTTTGAAAATAATGGAGACATAAGAACAACTTTTGAAGGAGGTTTATTACATCAAACTTACGATCTACCTAAAAAGGATGCAAAGTATAAACATTTAAGACGAATTTTGATGGTTATATATGAAGTAAGGTATTACATTATTTGTGACTTTGGGTTTAGATGTGATCGTATATGGAGGTTTACATCAAAGACCTAGTACTTTGCAGCTTTACTTTATATTTCTAAATGAGTGAAAGCTTGTACCATGGATTTTATGATAGGGTTACCAAGAACCTTGAGTTGATGACAATGTTTCATTATGATGGTTTTGTTTATAGGATAAAGTCAATAATTTCTCTATTAGACTAGCTTCTCGATATTAAGGAGATTTTGATAATGTATGAAATATTAGATTCTATGGTATGTAATAAGAATTCCTATTTTACTTTTAGATTTTGATAGTACTAAGTTAGTTTTGATAGTAGCTTTCATACTTAGACTAATGACTAATTGAGGGAAAGTAGTGATTGGAAATATTTGTTGAGATATATTGTTTTAGACTTGGAAAGTAATCAGAATGAGTTCTTACCTTTGGTTAAATTTTCTTGTAGAATAGTTTTAAGCTAGTAATGAGATTATGTCTTCATAAAGGTTTATGGTTGAAGTTTATGATCCCCTATGTGTTATGATCATATTGGAGAAAAAAAAAAATTTAGACATGAACTTGTGTAGTGATTGTGAAAGGATAATCTCGATTGAAATTTGAAGAAAATCAAGGTACACCTGAAGTGTGTATGTTGATAATCCCAAGCAATATTTGGTATTTGAATTTGGTATTTTGTTATCTTAAAATTTGTTTATTGAGTTAAATTGAGATATTTGGAAGTTGAAAATCTGTTGAAAATGAAAACTGATCCTTGATTTGTGGAAACATTTGAAATATTAGAAAGTAGGTACCTTATCATACAAAGTAGCCTTGCCCCATGCACATCTAAGATTCATAATGTGTTTATGTTTCAACCTTGAGGAAATATGTTTCGATGCTTCTCATGTTGTGGAGTTAGACCTATTTGGATTTTGGGGCTGACTGTAGAGAGTCTTGTTCAAATTATGGATGTGATGAATAAGGTTCTGACGTCTTGTTGTCGAGTTGGTAAGTTCGATGAAGCAATCATATTAGTATCAAGAGGCCACTTGGGAGTTAAGAAGAGAGATGAGGAGAAAAGCATCCCCTCCGATTATTTCAAGACTCAGTAGAGTCAGTTTGAGAGTTAAACTTTTAAAAGAAGGAGAATGTAACACCGAGATTTGTATAGGTATAAGTTAGGGAAAATAATAATGATAGGAATTTGTATAAGTTAGGAAATAATAATGTGAGAATTTGTATAGGTATAAATTAAGGAAAATAATAATGACATGAAAGAGGTATAAATTGGAAATAAAATAGGTATAATGACATGAAAGAGGTATAATGACAAATCATAATAGGTATCAATTAATTTAATGACATGAAAGAGGTATAAATTGGAAATAAAATAGGTATAATGACATGAAAGATGTATAATGACAAATCATAATAGATATCAATTAATTTAATGACACGAAAAGGAGTATAATGACAAATCATAATAGGTAAAAATTAATGAAGAGGGTAAAAGGTAGCTTCTTAATAGATCGTCGGGTATAAATTGGAGTAAGAGAAAATAAAATCATTTATTCTTGCTTTGAATTTCTCTGCAGCGGGTAGAGATTAGAGGACGTACGGCTTTGGATGAGGTTTGAAGAACAAATTTACGAAGTAAGATGTACCGTTGTACTTTTAATTTGATGTAGATTCTTTAATTTTCTTTCAGTTTAGATCAACCCTGAAGAAGTCACTTCTGAGAGAAAGGAATAAAATGTAAAACACTTCTGAGAGAAACCAAAATGAAGAACCTTGTGCATTTACTTCACTAGCTTCTCTGATTTAAACATGTTTTCCTCTATTTAAATAGAACTAGAAGTTCGAAAAATAGAGATTAATATGTAGCTTGGATAGGAGTCCAAAAGGCCATCTTCTCCACCAGATGATTCAGGGTCACAAAGATCCATTTGGTTTGCGAGTGGATTCAAGATTTTTGAATGTTCGATTGGAGGTGGTTGTGATAGACTCACGGAGTTATCTGGAAAGAAAGCGGAAGGTATTCTCTTGGATTAGGTTTGGGTTAAGCGGTCTTAGTCTCTTATTAGAAGTGGATTCACATTGGCCAGGCGAGAAGGTAGAAGAAAAGTTTGCCAAAGATGGGAGGAAAATGGAAGAAGGTTACGGTTGGAGAAAAGGCAAATGGGGCGGAAATTACATCCTATATCGATTTTGGTTGGAGGCAAAAAGTTAAATTTGAGTACAGAAGTAGGCGTGAAAAGGGTGGTTTTTACGCTGCTTGAGAGAAAGTTGAGAATGTTAGGGTAACCCTTCCTCGAAGAAAAAATCCCACTTTGAAGGGGTTAGAGGTGGGTGTAGAAAGGAAGGTGGAAAATTTGGGAGAAAGGGGAGATTTTGTGAAGATCGAAAAAGGAATGAGGAAGAAGGGAGATGCATTATGGATGGAAATTGGGAATTCGAGTTGGAATTGAGAACAAACTAAATAGATTACTCGTTGAGGTGGGAAAAGGAGAAGAACATCACTTTAATTTGAGTTCTCTGAGGGATGGGAAGAAACACCCAGGTGAACACAGGAATAAGCATAAAGTTCTTTGTGGGAAGTTTTGCTAGAATTTGAGGAAATGGGGAAGAGGCTGAGAGTTGAAATTAATCAGATGTGTTGAAAATAAGATGCGATCTTTAGAGAAATGGAAGCCCGGACACAGATTTAACTTGGTGGGATACGATGAAGAAAGGAAGAAACAGGGGTTTTAGTTGGGATGTGAGTTTGCCTCTTTGATTCTGGAATCAGAGATGTTCGAAAGAATGAGGGATGTTGTGGGGATTCTAGATGTGGATTTAGACACGAAATTTACTTGTGAGTTACAATGGCGAATTATGGTTAAGCGGGAAGGCTTCCTAGGGTGGCAGTGGTGATGGGCTCATCTTGTTTTGATATTCGATTATGGTGGGAGGTTCAGCATACCTTTGGGGTGAGTGGTCTCTGCCAAAGTTGAAACGAGGCGGCCGGGTATGTTAGAAGTGGGGAATGGAGAAGATAGAGTGTCGGAGGCGGAGTCTGATGCTAGTGAGACAATTCGAGGTGGATCAGCGTGTCGCCCAGATGGATTGCATTGGCGACGAAAATGGCCAATGACATCTTTGCCTTGTTGAAGCATCGAAGCGAATCGGCCATTGCGGAAAAGGGGAGATGTGAGTAGGGAAGAGGGCTGGAGGATGCAGTGTTGTGAGCGTGTTTCTCGTCTGAAGCTGGAATTAAAAAAGAAAAAAGGGGTTCTTATTGGAAAGGAGGGAAGGAGATCGTTAAAGCCCGATCAAATGGGCCTAATAGCAATGTTAACAAGGCGATAAAATGGCACCTTAAAATCAATGATCCTCCTTATTTGGCTTGATATCTGAGACGAGGCTTTGGAAGAGAACCCAGCCGAATGTTGTGATCCTCTTTGATACAGGACCTTTATTTGGGTGGGAGAAATAGCCACCCCAGGCTGCGACAAACTCCATTTAAGTAAAAAAAGATGTCTCGAGGCTCCAGAGAGGAATGCTAGGGACGGGCGGCCTGGCTGCTGGTCTTCAGGCTAACTGCGACATTTGAAGTGGAGTTGCAAGGTTGGAATTCTCGATTTCAAGGCGGGTGCGTGGCAAGAGGAAACCAAGCTACGAATGAGATGTTGAGGGAAAGAAGGGTCAGTGCGCTCCTTATATCAGGGAGTAGTGAGTTATCTTCCTCCTTGATTTTCCTTCTTTTTTCACCTTCTTACGGGAAAAGTATGGTTGGTGTTAGGTAGGGATGGTTTGTGTGAGCAAGTGGGTGGAATAAGGAAGAAAGGATTTTTGCCGACCAGCAAGGTTAATGAAGCTAGGATAGTGAGGTGGGATCCCGTGTTGTCGGAGGGTTTTGATAAAGCGGAGTGGATAGTTGTTCCCTACGCTGGGTCTCTCCTTTGGTATTTGGGCTTGAGAAGGGTAGCGAGGAAGTGTCACATCCGAGAGATAGAGTGTGTCGAGCCTCGAAGATGATTCTTTGAACCGTTTCTCCTTTTCCTCTTAATTTTGTGGGTCCTCCTTCCGGGGGATTTTGATGTGAGGGCTCGGATGAGGAGTGGAAGACGGAGGCAGCCATCACTCCTTGGTGTATGGTTGCCCACGAATGAGCGAAAGGAATGGCCCGAAGGATGTGATGGAAGTTGAGGTAAGGGCGAGAATTCCGGTAGATTTGGAGGAAAGATATGAGGATTGGGAAGAAAGTTGTATGGTCAAATTCGAGTGTGAGTATTTGGAGGCTTCCCAGGCAAAGGGTCATGAGTGGGAGATTTTATCTACGGTAGGGGCGTTTGAATGTTAAGCAGAGCCGAATGAAATGAAAGAGTAGAGCGGAGTCGTTCTAGATGTGAGCGGGAAATAAGAAGCTAGAATGCCTGATGAAATACAAGGGACGGAGTGGTATCTTTAAAAGGACAGTAAGAAACAAGGGATTTGCGTAAAAAACTACGATGGCGAAGATTATGTCATGGAATGTTAGGGAGTTAATAATCGGGATAAAGAAAGGTCTAAAGGCCTTCATTAGGTAAAGAGTGGATATAGTTTTGTTTACTTGAGAAGGCAAGGTCAGGAATATGTGGGGTTGGTCTTGTGATGCGGGTGTGGGAAGGTTCACAGATTGGGGATCGGTGGATGCGCGGAGGGAGTTACTCTTTGGGAATCCTTGTCTTTTGGGATAAGAGAGTTGTGGGCGATTGAAGTGGAAGTGGGATCTTCTCGGTCTCTTCTTTGTTTTAGAAGCTGTACGGATGGCTTCCGGTGGATGTTTTAAGGGTTTATGGCCTGTTGTGGATAGTAAGGGAGTTCTTTTGGAGGAATTGGGGCTGTTAGAGAGGCTTATGGAATGGGCCATGGTGTGTGGGAGGGGACTTTAATGCGGTTCGCTTTTCGCGGGGGGAGCCTTGAGGAGGGTGGGAGAGTGTCTAACTCTATAGAGGAAGATTTTAAATCATAGAGGTTGGAGTCACGAGAGATATTCGGATTGCGAGGGGTCCTTTTACTTGGAGGAGGAAGGAATAATTGTTGATGTCGAATTGATCGTTTTTTGGTTTCTAATGATTGGGAGAGCCATTTTAGTGGTGTGATTGATGCACCTTACAAGACCAATTTGGACCATTGTCCCGTTTGCTAGGCGGGAGGCATTAGAAGGTCCCGTCCTTTTAGGTTTGAAGTCATGTGGCTCAGGGTTGATGGTTTCAAGGAGTTATTGAAGGGCTGGTGGCAGGTATGATTTTCAGTGGTTCTTTCAGTTTTGTTCTAGCAGAAAAATTGAAAGCTTTGAAGGTGTATCTAAAAACTTGGAATAGAGAGGTGTTTGGTAAATTGAAGTAAAGAAAAGGAGTGAAGCTTTGAGTGGTGACTTCTTGGGATGAGAAGGAGAATGGCGTTTGTTGGTTGTTGAGGAAACGAGAGCGAAACGGCTAGGAGGATTACAAATCTTGGTCCCTTTTAGAGGAGAGTTTCTTGGAGGCGAGGAAATCCGAGGAACTCTGGTGAAGGAGGGAGGCAAAGAATCTGAGCTTCTTCCATAGGATGGCTAATTCTCATAGAAAGGAGAATTGTATTAAAAAGTCGAGTTAATGGGGCGGTTTTGAAGATGAGGAGTCCATAAAGAGGGAAGTGGCGGCTTCTTTTCAGTGCTCTCTTTCTGATCCTGGAGGATGGAGCCCTTGTCTTTCTGGTCTGAACTTCAAAGAACTTGGGAGGGATGCGGCCGACAGTCTTGAAGTCCCTTTTACAGTAGAGGAGGTGTTTGCAGCGTTATCGGATTTGAATGGGGATAAGGCCCCGGGCCCAGATGGCTTTCCCATAGCTTTTTGGTACATTTAAATTTGGGATTTTAATGAAGGAGGAGGTTATGGGCTTCTTTGAGGACTTCTTTGTGCATAATAAAGTTTTGTAGAAACCTAAATTCTACCTTTTGGTTTTGATCCTAAAGGAGAATACGGTGGTCTTAATGACTTTAGACACATTAGCTTAGTGGGTGGTTTATACGAAAGTTTTGGCGAAGGTCTTTGGCCTAACGGGTTGAAAGGGTGGTTGGTCGAGTGGTGTCGGCGGCTCGAAATGCGTTTGTGGAGGTGGAAACCAATTTTAGATGTGTGTTAATTTGCTAACGAAGTTTGTAGATGCTTTATTGAAAGAAAGGAGAAAGAGGATTATCACGTAAGCTAGATATCGAAAGCATATGATCACACAAAGTGGAATTTCTTACTTGGGGTCATGGAAAAAATGGGTTTTGGGAGGAAATGGTTAAACTGGATTAAATGGTGCATTTCTCGACATTCTCGGTATTGGTGAATGGAACCCCCTCGTGGTTTTAAGTTCTCGGGGCCTTAGGCAGGAGGGATCCTCTTTCTCACTTATCTTTTATCTTGAGATGGAAGGCTCTTAGTGGCCTTATTGAAGAAGCGATTCAAGGGAGCTTTCTCTCGGTGCCATATGGGAGAAGAAACGGAGAGGGGTATGGTGGTTTCCGTTTGTTGTATCTGAGCAGAAACACTCTTATGTTTGCCGAGGGCGGATCGAGAGCAACTTGCACAAGTTGTGGTTGTTGATGTGGTTTGAGTCTATCTACGGCTTGAGGATAAATTTGAACGCGAAATTATTTGATGGGAACATTGCAGTGGATTCGTTGGCGCTTGAGGCGCAGGATGAGGTTGGGACTTTGCCTTCATCTTGTTAGGTCTTCCTCAGGAGCCCCTGTAGTCGATTACGGTTTGGGATGGCATTGAAGAAAGGTTTAGGAAGAGATTGGCTTTGTGGAAGAGACAAATATATTTAAGGTGGGGAGGATCACTCTTTATTCGTAGTACTCTGTCGAGCTTACCTATATACTTCTCTCTTTTCGGATGCCTAGGCCTTGGGTTAGGTGCTGAGCAAGGTGAAGAGGTTTTCTTTGAAGGTGGTGGCAATTTGGAGAAAAAACCTCATTTAGTGAAGTGGTCGACAGTTTGTTCAGACAGAAAAATGGGAGGTTTAGGTATTAAGAGCCTCGCTATTTTAAACAAGGCTCTGTTGTGTAAATGGATGTGGCGCTTCGCAAATGAGAGGGATTCCCTCTGGAGAAATGTCATTCTATGGAAGTTTGGGGAGGAAAGAGGTGGTTGGTGCTCTGCTGATTCAAGGGATGCTTTTGGTTCGGGGGTTTGGAAGGAGATTAGAAAGGAATGGGATACTGTCTCTGCTCTTGCTGCTTTCTCTCTGGGGAATGGGAGGAGACTTCGCTTTTGGAAGGATGCTTGGAGTGGGGAAGAGGCCCTTTCCTGCTCTTACCAGCCCTTTTGCCATAATTTGCTAATAAAGGAGTCTCTTGTAGGCGAGGTTTGGGAGCCTTCTTGTGAGGTGGGGTTTGGACTCCTGTTTTTGTTAGACAGTTAATGATTGGGAAGTGGAGATTCAAAATCTTCTCAGTAGCCTACAAAAAAAAGAATTCTCCCTAACCAAAATGATTTGATGATTATGAGAGAAGCGAAAGATGGGTGCTTTTCGGTGAAACTTCTCTATAAAGTTTTGTTTGGGTCTAATTCGATGGTTTTTCCCCACCAGCTTATTTGGAGTGCGGAGTTCTCACCAGAGATGAGTTTGTTTGTAGAACGCTAGAATGAGTGTTATTTCTTGTTCGAATTAAAAAAGCGAGAAGCGCGATAGATGTTTCCTATGCGGGAAGGACGAAGGAACGATAGGCAGATTTGTTATTACAACGTCTGTAATTTAGATTGTTATAGGATCTTCTCAAGCGATTTTTGGGGTGTATTGGGTGTTCCACACTAAGTCGGTTTAGAAACCCTCATCTCGTGGTGTGAACTTTGTGTGGTGAGAAGGAAGAGGCTTGGATGGCGCCACAACATTGTTTTAAGATATTGGCGTGAAAGAAATAACGTTGCTTTTGAAAATAGGGGTTTCGGCTCGAAAGATGAGGCCTTATTCCTTTGTAATTATTGGTGCGAAGCGCAATGTACTTGACTAATAGGTCTAGTTACAGTATTGATTTTGAGAGCTTGGTTGGGTGTAAGTGAGGGTGGTGGGTTTAACACATTACTCCTTGTTCGCTGAGGTCCCTTACTTGTGGGCCTTCTTTGGGTCTTCTTTGGTTTTTATAAATTGCTTTTACTCATCAAAAAAAAAAAATAAATAAATAAAATAAGGATTGGTGGTGTCATATTGAATTACATTGAGTATGAGAATGAAAAAATATTTAAGGATAATTTTGAAAGAAAATGTGATAAACAAATAGGATAAATTTAAAAAGAATTTGAATTTTATAAATATATGTATTTGATAAGTATTTAAATATATATGTATTTTGGCAAGTAAATATTTTATTAAGGATTGAGATTTTATTAGATAAGGAATATGATTAGAATAATTATTTAACAATTATAGAAATAAATACATATATTTGATAAGATCATAAAAATAAATAAATTATTGTTTTATTAGAAAGAATATGGGTTTTTATAAAATTTGTAAAGCTACACAGTGGAAATAGTTATGTCGTTTGAGCAGTTGTCAATATGTTTGATGAATAAAAAATAATATAATTGTCAAGAATATCAAATTAGGAAAGTTTTTAAGAATAAATAAGTAATGAGTAGTCTCTTCCTTATTATTTTAGAATATTTTCATTGAGATGAAATTATTTGGATTAAACTCTTTGAGCTTAGTCTTTCATTTGAGGTAAGGGATTACATCTGTTTCGAAAAATTATTATTTTTATATATATGTACGTGTAAAGGATATTAATCACAGTCTTTAAAAGAAAATTGTTTGTTTTACTTATGAAAATTGTTTAAAATGAATTATATATAAACTTGGTTTATGAAAGTTTCTTTGTTTTATTTATTATCAGTGGATCGAAAGTAGTTTTTGTATGATTGTCTTTTTAGGATTTGTTTTGTTTAGAAAGAAAATGTGGAGATATGATGTTTTTGTAATTTGAAATTTTGAATGAAATATTTGAGCTGCGGATTGGATTACGTACTTATCGGCGGGATATAATAGTTATTATTTATTAGGCTGTATCGGGATATAATAGTTAGTATTTTCACATTTTTAACTTTGGTAGAATGTAATTGATTTTGAACCGACTACAGGGTTGGTTAGGGATTCTTAATCTTAGTAGTGTTGGTTAAAATCCCTTAAAGGAACAATTCTTGTTGTAGCTAATTTGAAAGTCATATGTGACGCATTTGATATTATTAATGAGAGAAAAATATATTTGAAATGTATTTGATGTTGGATTTGATATGAGAAAGTGTTTGAATCGAAATTTGATATGAAATTGTTTGGATCCGCGTTTGATATGAAACCGATTTGAAATGGATGTGAGAGAATGTTTTGAAGTATATTTTGTTAATGTTCCAACTTATTTTGAATCAAAAGTTTTGATGAAAAACATCTCCTATTGTTATATGATTAAACTTTTGATGTGAAAGCGTATTAGTATTTAACTGTGAGCTTTTAGGCGCCGGCTCTGGTCGTTGACATATTTTTAGTCTTAGTTTCCACGGAGTGATGGCTAGGTTGAGTTCGTCATTATTAGGATTTGATTAGAACTTTATGTTGGATCGTGTTGAGTAATAAGTTCATGTCGTGATATATGGAAATATTGGGTTTTGAAAGTTAATTGAAAGTCGACTTTGATGATAACATTCGTTTTATATTAGTACAAAAGTTGGATTTGAGAGATCAAATATTGTTATATTACGACGACTTTATATGACGTGCGTAATTGAGATTTGGATGTTAGAAATAGTTTTTCGTTAAATTTTGAATTTGGGGAATTGTGAATTTAGAAAGTTCTTGGCGTTCTGCTTTACGAGCGTGTGTTTGGTATTTGGATAATCGATTCTGAGGAAGGTTAGTGTCGATTTTGTAGCTTGGCGGAAATTTGAAGGAACGCTGAGGGTGTGAATTGTGATCATCTTTTAAATTGGGTTTCAGGACGTGACATTTTGAACCCTGAACACCTCTTCCTCCCGATACCATGCCTTGTAATGGAATATTGGCTCAAATGTAAATACTGGGCCAGTATCAGAGATGAAACCTAGGACCTAGATGTAAAACATTACTTGAATCCCTACACTGTAACCTAGTTTCAAGCATGATAATAGAACCCCAGCTCGATTGGTCCACCATCAACATCACACATCAGAATACTTTACAACTCGTGCTATGGAGAAACACTCAAAGTTTCCAATAGAAAGCAAAAAAAGTCAAAACAATAAGAGAAAACCTCTACCTAGGGTGCTGTCGAGTTTAGCTAAGCTCGATTCGAACTCGAAAATTTGAATCCGAGTTCGACTCGAGCTCAACAACTCAGAAAAATGAAGTTCGAATTAAATTCGAAAAAGCAAAACTCAAACTCGACTCAAACTCGAGACAGGCTCGAAAAATCTTAACACTCTATTGAACAATTCCAGCTTTACCATAACTATCAATAAGTACAACAAACAAGTCCTCATCCCATTCAACCCCTTTCTTTGGCATATCCAACAGGATACACCGAGCATGGTTGAGCTTCGAAGCTCGACCCAATATCTCAATGATCTTCAAATGGGTGTCTCGGTCGTGCCGGATCAAGCCTGCCCGATCTACCCACCGGAAGAACTGCAGAGCGTGATCCGAGTTCCGGGAACCGTGTAAAACGTTCCAAACTAGTGAGTGATCAAATTGAGGACCAGTGACCGAATCGAGTTCTGTAACCGGGTCGTCCACGCCCGGTTCGCCATCATTCTACATATTATATCCTCAAGTTTTTCAGCGTTTCGATGCTTACCTCTTAGGGTTCTCGCATTGGCCTTCCCTTCTGCTTCTGCCCCTGCTTCTGCGGCAGTTAAGCTTTCGAGTTTGGATGGTGAAGCAGAAGCGGGAGCTTCAGGGATTGGGGTTGAGGTTTGATCTCCAGCAGAGATCGATTCATCGACCGAAGAGAATGACTGGATGAAGTTGAAAGAGGGTGGGTTCGAAGCCCTAGTAATGAAGAGTCGGGGTTTCCACTGATGGGGTTTAGTGACAATGTACGCCATGAGAGAGGCAAAACTCGGCCGAGCTGAAGTAGTCAGCTCAGAGGAATCTGACAGGGCTTAGATCGTAGGTGGCTTCAGGGGGTTTTGATCTGGTTGGGGAAAAAGGCAAGAAGAGTGGGAGAAGCGGCGCACTAAGGCGACACTAGGGTTTAAAATGTAAAATAAACTGTTCTGCCGTTTCATTTTTTTTTGTTTTCCAATTTTCTAAATTGACCGTTGTGAGTCTTGTGACTAGGTTTAAAAGTGAAAACACGCTTTTGTAAAAAATAAAAATAAATAAAAAGAGTGAAAACACACTCCTGAAAAATATTATCTTTTATCAAAATTGTAATTCTAATTTTCAATATATAGAAATATTCTACAACTTTCTTTTCAAATATATATATGGACAAGTTTTCAATAAAGGACTTTACTTTTCTTTTTTTTTTTCTTTTTTTTTCTTTTTGTGAAATGAGACTAGGATACTTACAAATTCTGTTAATTGAAAAATTACAATGATCTTTTAAAAGTAGTTTTTCTAATATATTTTGAAATTTATAACCATAGTATATGTGAATCAATATTAATCTACCTTTTTTAGCTAAACAATTTATTATTCTATTTTTCTTATTTGATAAATATGATAACAATAGTAGATAGTTATATCCTAAGATAACCTCCAAACATTGTCAATAAAATAATTGAACTATATAAACTATTTTTTTTTTTTATTATAACAATTTATGAATTATTTTGGAGTCCCTTTCCTTCCTCTATGTTTAAAAATCATTATCTCTTATAATTAAAACATCATTTCTCATAACCATATATATTTTGTGTAATAATCGAAGCAAATGGTGACTCGTGATTTTTCACATGTCTTCCTCATGTATACTTCATTTTTTTATTGTGAAAAAAAAAATTTCTTAAAAAGAAAATAAGAGTCGCCGCTTATTCTATTTATTTTTTAAAAAGGAAAACAAAATAAAAAATAAAACCGTGACTTTATTCGAAAAAGATTTGTCTATAAAAATCAAGCCTAAATCAAAAGCCGCACCCATCACAACATATGATAAGATCGTAACACTTTATGCTTCCTCAGATATAAAAACAAAGATCTACTAAACGCATTTGCATACGTAAAATTATAATTAATTAATTATGTATATAGATAAAAAGAATCACATATCAATAAAAAATGACAAAGCTGGAATTACAAGAATATCCAATATTAATACGCAGAATCGTTATAGATAAAAACTTATTAAATTAATCCAGTGAGATTTTTTCTTTCTTTTAATGTCAAAATAAATAAATATTCAAAGAATTTACTTATTAAATTTTTTTTGAATTAATAAAGTAAGCTATTAGTTAAAAAGTCTCATTTTATTTTCAACAAATTGATCTTTATTATTTTACAAAAAAAAAAAACAAAAGTAAGAAAGTTGACTTATTATTTATGTTAAATAGTGTGAAGTATAAAGATATTTGTGAAAGAGATATTAAAAGATTTTCTTATATTAAAGAAAATTTAAAGGTAAATAGAGGAAGAGGTAGGTAGAGAGGTGGTGGTGTGGTAGTGGTATATATATATATATATATATAAATATATATATATATATATATATATATATATATATATATATATATATATATATATATATATATATATATTAAATTATTATATTAAAAGATAAAATAAATAAAAACGTTCAGTACTGATATTCAATACCAAATAAAATTTTAAAGAATTTTAATTGAAAATAATATTTTAGATTTCACCTAGACAAAAAACTCTTGGATTTCTAAAAACTTGAGGTTAGTTACCTAATATTTCGTATAACATTTGGAAGTTAAGTTAGGTTAAATACGCTTCTATCTGATAAGATCATGTATTAACCTTAACCGTTTTAGATAGAAACACATCTTATCGTATAAGATCGTGGTTGGTTTTTCGCTAATGACACATCTATTAGATAAGTGCAAAACCAAAAGTAGAGATTTTTATGATCTAGAATTAAATAAAGAAATCGCTCTTTACAGAATACAAGACTTAAATAATTTGGTTTTCAACACCAATACAAAAAGGCCCTAAGGTCATAAACGTGAGAGATGTAAAACGAAAAAAAAAAAAAAATCCGGCTTGTGCATGCAGGCACTAGCAACAACAAAGACATGCCTGCGGGGATACCGCTAGAGCATGGGGGATGCCACTTCTGATCGTGCTAGATTCGATCAATCAAGCCGATCAAAGGCACAGAACTGCTCAATGCGACTGATCATTTAATGGTCAGGAACTGGGTCAGCTGTGAATTTCTATAGGGCATTTATCATAATCATAAGGACCAAAGAATGGAATGTTTTCTTGATCAGAAGGTTAATAGTTAGCTATGCCAAAATGGTAAAGTTGATGGGGCAGAAGAGATGGTGAGTAGGCTGTAGTGGAATGTCCATTTTTTTTATGTTCAAAATCTAAAATACCAAAGAGCACATAACAGCAAAGAAAAAGAATACCTAAATTAGTTAATTTTTAATCCACTGAGCTTATGAGAGAGAATCTCATGAGGGTTTGTCAAAATATGATTTTGCATATAAAGAGAGTAGTTTAATATATTCTCTAAATTTTTTTAAGAAAATGAATATTTTTGCAAATAATATATTTATAGTTCAATAAATAATTTAAACTTATGGCCTTTTTGCTAATATACAAAAATGTTTATATTATTTCCATGCACATCCCCTAAAGAAAAGATATCAATTTAAAAAGAAAACTTTAAAATTTTATATACAAAATATTTTCGAGCTTCTCACGAAGTTTTTCGAAAATGAAGATGAGTCGCTTCGACTCGACTGTTAACAATTCGGAATAGCTGATCGACTTAATCGACCAGCTCAAAGAGCTCGCGAAATTGTCTTCTCGTTCCAATCGCACTCTCTACTCTACCTCCACCTTCTGAATGGGAAACGCATATTGTTATACCAACAAACTGTGGTAACCCCACTCATCCTGGGATCACACTACCACAGTGAAGTAAATGCACAACAGGAAATATATATGACGGTCTATTGCATAAAATATCCCATTTTTAGTAGGAAAGTGTTTATGTTAAGATGAACATTTCCATCCGTAATGGTTTAGCGGGGAGAACACTGTTGCTACCGGGTTGTGAGTCTCCTAGAGAAATTGGTTTTTAAAAAGGATTTCGGTGGGACCGGTGCCTTCATCTAGCTTATACTAGATTCATGGGATACCTACATTTAGATCTAAGCACCTCAAATTCTCACACCCAAATTGTAAAAGACACAGGACTATCCAATTAATAAGCACTTCAAATTGACCAATTCAATCCATTTAAGCAAGTGATTTAATGTCGGGGCTTTAAGCTCAGATGGACCCCCTGGAGGGCGACCTGGTCAATGCCACCCATTCTGAATTGCTTGAAATCATCATTTGGGGCCTTTTGTATGTTTTGAGGATGACTTTGTAAAAGACACCCAAAAGGCATGAAGGATTTTAAAGTTTACTCAACCAAATCCACCACATTTTGGTTTATATAATGTTTTTTACATTTTTATTTCCTAACGGGATCATTTACCCCCATCACATGCATGCAAATGTAGACACACGAGAATTCATCGGTTTCATCTCAACTCTTGACTCCGAAAAAAGACTTTGTAGAAAAGGTTGGGGGAAAAAAAGTAGTACTGTGAAGGCTGAGCAAATACTACAAAAGCAATAATATGATAACAGAGCATCTTTACCCAACGACTTTGAAACGACTATGCCGGCAACAAGATCGCACCTAACTCTTAACTCATGAGACAGTTACTAATTTAAATTACCCAAACTCTTGGAGGTATCTTATATCATTTCATCGTACGTCTTTCCATGCTGTTAAACGACTTTGCGTTGCTGACATCAAGGCAAGAGTATGGAAAATTGGTTATGCATCGTTGCAAATGGTTGAATGACAGAAAGATTGGGTCATTCGATCATAGAAATCGAAGTGCTATTGGCATTTAAATAGAAGAATATAGGCCCGACAACATTGTTTTTCCGATGAAGCTGTGAAAAATAATGTTATCATATAGAAAGGGATGGCTTTATGATCTTTACGATCAAAACACTGGAGCTCACTGAATGACAAACTTCGGTTGCGAGGCTTGAACACAGAGGAGTGGTGCGTTTCAGGGAAATATCTTTCGCTCAAAGGCAGCGCGGTCTGGGAACAAAGCTTCCATGAGCTAAGTTTCGACTCTCGACTTTGAATGGACATTCACTCCACGAGCATGGAAGAGCTGTTTGCTTGAATCACGAACCATAATTCCCTAAACGATTTGCCTTCACTACCTCGAGAAAGACGGTCGCGGAAATATTCTAATTTTAAAGCGTGAGGTCGTTGCCGACTGTTGTTGACGGGAAAGGGCTATGACTTAGGCGCGCGTTTTGGCGCTCTCTTGAACGGGGATCGAAAGCCAAACCATGTATAAAGACCCGAAGGCGATGGCAGTTCTCGGCTAGCGGTTCATAGACGGTTCGACAGGTTGTTCGTTCGCGGATCACTTTGACTGAACATTGCTTCGATTTTTCCTATCGCTCTTGTTTTGGTTTTGCTCCGGTTCTGAGAACCGACTACAGGAGCTTTGAGTGGTAGCTTATGTGGGGCCAGTCGTGGTGCTAATTTAGACCAACAGGTTGCGGCAAAGGACGAAAACATAGGCAAATGCCGAAACACATTTGCCTTAAGATCATTCGCACACACAAAGACAAGAGCAAAACATGTTTTCCTTTTTGTTGGGAGTTGCGAAAGCTTGGTGAGGAACCTCTGCATTCTCCACTGGGTGATGAGGAGGCGCCGATTGCTGGACGTGTATCGATCTCAGCTTCCACAGGAGAACATTGACACCAATGATTGATGAGCACTTATTTTTGTTTTTCACTTTGTGTGCTCGCCCGAGGAATTTGTAAAGTGCCATACATGTGGTGTGAGCAAGGATGGGAACAGGTGTTGTACTACTTGCTGTATTTTGAAGGCTTGGCATCTGGCACCAGAGAGAAGGGGTTCAACTTCGGCGTTTCATGTTATAAGATACACAGGGCTCGAACTTAGATTAATCTGACTCACCGACTATCTGGTTCCTTCACTGATTGTTTGGCACGAAATTTGTGTCATCTCTGACCGGGATGCAGTTCGACATGATCGTGTGCGTACTATTATAATGATATCTTTGTGCTTCAACGGGGGAAGGGTGGGAATGCTCTGCTGACCACAGATTGGACGACCACTAAGGTGACTTTTGAAAATCCCAGCCAGGGAGAAATATTTGCTTGGGCGTATGTGACCTGCAAGGAGTATATGGGCAGAGCAAGCTTCATGCATTGATCTTACTAACCTGTGTTGTGACGTTGAAATAATGAAGATCTGAGAGCTTGTGCAGCCGTAAACTTTATGGTTTTATCAGAAACACCAACATATGTTTTAGCTGCCACCATTTCCATCTTCGCGATCCTAAGAGTTTAGCATTTTTCCATTTCCATCTTTTCGCGATCCCCACCACCAAAAGAGTTTGCATTTTTAATTTCATGAGAATAGAGGTAGGCGACATAAAGGTACTCATATATCTACTGTTGGGATGGATTGGGTAGCTGACTTGATCAACACTTCCCTGCCAGCTCTGGATATAGGTATGTTTTTCGACCTTAGTTCTTTGCCCTGCACGTTGTTTAATGTGATTGAATACCATCTTCTTCTTTTAATCAATGAGGAGCCCAGTACCTCACAGGTATTTAGGGGATTTGATACATCGAACATGACAATGGTGCAGAGTTGACGTAACATTATTGAACATAATTCCGGATTTTGTGAAGTTTACCCACACCGCCCACTAGCTAGCCGTATTGGAGGAGGATTTCTTCATCGCAGTACATTCACTCTCGGAAGCTCGGAAAGCATTATATTGCAAAGAAGATGAGAAACAGTTGGACCAGTCCTACTAACCCGACACCCATGCAGTATTCCCTCATATTCTGCCCTTTTGATCAACGAGGATAACCCCTCAACACATAAGATAAAAAGATAGGGAGATAGTGGATCACCTTGTCGCAACCCTCTTTTCGGAATAATTTGCCCTACCTCCCTCCCATTCACCAAGACATTATAACGCACTATAGAAACACATAGCATCATGAGATCGACCCATCTATTATCAAAACCCAATTTCAACATAATCCCTCTGAGAAACCCCAAATCTATTTTATATATGGCTTTGCTTATGTCAATTTTAAAGGCCACAGCCCCCTGTTTACCTTTATTCTTCCTCTTCATATGATGGATTATTTTGAATGCCACTATGACGTTATCCGTGATTGATCTTCCTGAAACAAATGCAAATTGCTCCTGAGAGATGATCAGGAAGTAACAATTTCTTGTCAGGTTGCCGAACCTTGGCGGGGATTTTATAGTTCATTACGAGCGCGGTGCTTTGTAATCCTTCATAGTTCTTGGATTACGATGTTTAGGTGGCATATGTCGTATGGTTTTCTGAAACGAAGGAAAACAAATTGTTCATCCACTCCAGACTATCTCGAAATACATCGTCACTCTTTAGATCTGGCGGCTTTGAAGCGAGAGTTGAATCAGTCGGGCCGCAGCAGTTATTAGGGTGCCTCTATAATAGCCTCCTTAAATTTGCTTCCTTCGAGGGCCCATTCAGGTAACAACAACGCTTGATGTTCCTCATATCTCATAATTCTAACATGACATTGCTTAAGACCGAAATTGATTCTGGAATAAGAACCATCGTAATTTTGATTACAAAATTATAATTACGGTTAAAAGTCCGTAATTAATTCTCTGATCAGATAATGAAGCGGATTGCAGTTGGAGATCGTCTCGCGAACAATCTAGGCTAGCGCGTAAATTCATGATTTGTGGGGCGGTCGAGTCGGCGTTTTGACTGTCAGCGTTGGTCTGTGTCGATTCGATCGTGGCGCAGTCTGCATATACTCATATTACCGTAAAAGTGGTATAAATAGAGAAATGATGAAAATGGGCTGGCCGAGATAGTCATAGGAATATTAAAGTAGGAAAAAGAGAGGACATAGTGGTCATTTTAAAATTTTAAATGTTAATAAAACAAAATGGCTACGGGTTAACATAAATTCCCGACTAAAAGGAGAAAAGCGGGAATGGCAGGAGAAGATCAAGAACTGAACATGGCGATTTTTTAGAGATAATGCCATCTTTCTCTGATTTGCTAGAGATCCAGCAGTCGGCTTTAGGTTGCAAGAGGAGAATCGTTCTCTGTGTGGGAGAAAGGCGAAATTTCTGCGTGAATGCACGAGTTGCGAGTTTTGACAACTCCAAGAGGTAGGATTTTCTCTATACTTGTGTTTTATTAAGTTTTAAGTTGATGTTGATTCAATTGAGACGTGCGTTAATCGATCTGAGCGCGGACCAGTGTGATTATTGGTTTCTCGGTGCGTGACGAGTGAGTGAGGCGTTGTTGCGTGAATAAATGTGACTAAATGTAGTCGCTGAATCGTTGATACTAGGTGGACAACTGTGTTGCGAGATAGTGGGTAGCAGTTCCTCATTAGTTAAGTCATTCTCAAAATATATATATTTTGAGGAAATCACATTATTTGAGTGAATTAAATTAAATCTGACGTCATTAATGATGACTAATTTTGATGTGATTTAAAGTTTTATGTAAATATATTCATGTATATATATTTGCAATATGATTTAAACGAATTGGAGCGCATATGCATTCCATATGCCTTGGAACATCCTAAGGAATATAGGAATGATGCGTGAGATGAGTCTAAACGAGGTTGGTGATCTAAAATGTAAATTGTGGAGGGTGGTAAAGCTAAATAATATATCGACCGTCGGAGCGGCCCCGATTGATATTTATTAAGTGGAGGGTAGTGTGAAGCCGATTAATATATATCGATCGTGGGATGGCCCGAATTGATATATATATTCACCATCGGAGGGTTGCCCACTAATAGAATTGAATTACTCATCTGAGGCTTAGGCGAGTGTGGGGAAATCGATGAGGGCTCGGGATGCGAGTTGGTCACGTAGACATTCAAGTAGGATCATGCATTTTGCTTGAATGTTTGTTTTAAATTGGAACATTGCCCAGCTGGCATGCAGGTGGTGGTAGCTGCATTTGGGGCGATTCTCTGCGAGGCTTTAGCTCACCCCCGATCGTAGGATCCCCGCTTTCACGGTACGGGGAGGCGTGCGAGGAGAGGCTCATCCTGAGGGCCGTGGATTAGAAAAGCGGTTGTGGCTTTGGCTTGACGATATCTACATGTATTAGAATTTTCCCTTTAATTTTTAATACTATATTTGTATAAAATGGAAACATTTGAACTCTTGTAACTATTGGGTATATAGTTGAATTCATAGTTAGTATGCATTATAGTGTAATTGTGGGCCCAGTAGCGTATTACTCATATGATTTGATCTCTTGGATATATTGAATATATTGAATTTGCTTGGGACAGTTTCATGCGGGGTATTTTGGTGGGTAGGCTCCTGTACGGAGACTACCACTTGGGTGCTAAAGTGGCGTCAGATGGCAGGCCTCGCTGTATTCACGAGTTGGCCGGGTAGTCGACGGACCCGAGGTTTTGGGGTGTCTGGGCGACCAGCCGGAGCTTGGGTATCACGAAGTCACCTGAGAACAGTTGGTGCATCCATCACCCCAGCATGTGGTATCGTTATTGATATAGGTTTATGGGAACCTATGGATGTTTGGGCTTAGGCCATAGTTGGATGAGGCATATACTAGGTGGTTTGATGTTGAGTTTAGGTATGAGATTTGCACCGAGAAATCACGGGTTAACAACTGGACACTACGTGCTTGTGTGTTGATGTGTTTTATGTGATTTTGCCCAGATATTTGATGATTGGTGTATGCCATGTCATGTTTGTGTGTTGGGAGTGCTTGACATGTTTGTTATTGCAGGGATTGTATGTGTGCTTGGTGATTAGCACATGGAAGTGTGAAATATTTTAGAAAATATTTTAGTGGTACAGTGTACAAAAGCGGAAAAAGATGAAAAGAATAAATTTTTATAAAATTTATTTGGCCTGTCAGTGATGAAAATAATTTTCTAAGTTGAAAGAAAATATGAGAAATAAATTTTTATAAATTTATTTGATGAAATTAAGAAAATAAATTTCTATGATTTTACAAGTGGTAAAATTGAAGAAATTGGAAGAAAATAAATTTTTATAAATTTATTTGAGTTGAGAAAATTTTTTCGGTGAAAAACTGGAGAAGGAAAATAAATTTTATAAATTTATTTGGTTGAGAAGAGGAGAAAATAATTTTCTAAGATTTTACAAATTGAAAAAAATTGAAGAAAATGGGGGGAAATAAATTTTATAAATTTATTTGAGTGTTCAAAAAAACCGTTTTAGTGATTTTTAGAGATTTTCCAATTTTGGAAATAAATGAAAAAAAATATCATTTGCAATAACGAAAAATTTTGGTCTGTGGCGAAATTTTGAAGACTCTTGCCCGATTTGTATTGTGAGAGAAAAGCAAAAAATTTGTATTCTGTCTGAGTTTGTAATCTGAAGATAAACTTGTAGATGCTTAAGGTTGTATTGCAATAGGGTGGAAATTGTATTTTAAGATGGGTATTTTGGCTTGGAAGCTGTATTTATCTGAGTGAATGTCTTAAGTTGTAGGAGACAAAGCGCCTTCGCAATACAAAATTGTATTCTGACGGAGACAAGCCGGTAGAATTTGGCCCAGGCTGGAGTGCTTTGGCGTCTTGACGTCGAGTCTGTAGGCGGGGCGTCTTTGGGGCGCGAGAGCAGCGTATGGCGCCGTAGTGCGATGGGTATTTGGGCGCGGTGGGCATGAGTGGATGAGGCGCGCGGAGCCGCCTTGGTGGTAGCCTTGAGGCCTTGTATGTGTTGGCTAAGCGGCTTGGCAGCAGTATTGTATGACTCAGCCCAGCAGAAGCGCGTGATCGACGACGGCGCCGCAGGCTGTAGCGTGCTGCAGTCGGCCCCCAGGCGTGGCTGGCGGCCCCGGATGAGTCTTTGCGGCTGAGCCCGATTTTAGTGCTGCTGTGCACTGGCTTCGGTCCCCAGCTCGATTTTGGACGATTCGACTCGGTTTTCTGATCACCAAATGAACAACATTCATTGTAAAATAAAATTTTTCGAAAAAAAAAATATTTATTTAAATTCAAATAAAATCAAATAAAATCAAATAAATTTTGATAAAATTTTAGAAAAATAAAATTTTGAAAATAAAAATTTGTTGAACGATATTTTAAAAGCGAATGATTCTTATCTGCTTCGAGTTATGTGTGTGATTTAGTGTCTCGGGTGTGTGGTTATCAAGCTGAGATCTTGTGTTAGTTAGCTATAATTTGAAATGGTGATTGAAGTAGTAGTTGCGTGCAATTATATGTGGTGTAATGCGTGTAGGAAAGGGTGAGATGCCCCTGGGTTAGGAGATTCTGAGGGTTTGGATAGGGAATGAACAAGAGCCAAGAATTTTATTTGAATAAAAGCGAATTAAAGTGGTTGGATTTACTTTCATAGAGTAGACCAGGTTAGTTCGTAGTTTGTAGTCTGATGACATGTGCATTCTTTAGTTAAGTGAAATGAAAATTACATGAATCGTGTAAATGGCTGGCGAAGGAAGTAGGGGTCGGGACGTAGAGAACGTCCACGGGGCCTTCAGTCGAGCCTGATCGGTATTTGATCAGCGGACTTTTTACCGAGTTGTAGGTAATGCAATGAATCTTTATATACGAGGCTAGTATATCATGTAGACGGGGAAGATCCTAGTAGCATACAGAGGTTTAGGGCGTGTTATCATCATCAGGCCTTCACGAGGGAGGGGCCGATGATGACGGACCATTGGTTTATGCGAGCAGAAAAGTGTTAGAATTTATGGAGATTATGCAGCCAGCGGCGGGATTAGGCCCCAGGTACAACGTTAAGCAGAATGAGGCCTATATATATGGTGGAAATGGGCGAGGACCTCCTAGGAGACCTTAGAGGGCCGTTTGTACGTGGGTTCTCCACAGGGATTAGGGCGAGAATAAGGATGACATGTAGAGTTCAGGATTTAGGATCTTGGGAATTTCCTACTTCGTGATGGACGCGAGGATTATGGATATGTCGAGTTGATGTCATCAGCAGGATGGATTAGTTGGCCGATTTACAAGGTTGTGTCGATTGGCGCGAGGAGAGTTCTGCTACCGCGGGTTGGTACTCGTGTTGTATTTCGAGCGACCGTGTTTGCCCCAGACGATATATGAGTCCAAGTCTTGGGACCGGTTGGCGGGTTGCTTCATGAGCCTTACCCAGGACGAGGTGAGACGGACTTAAGATCTACCTCGAGTAGTTTGTGATCACCAGCAGTCTTTCCCGGATGAGCTGGACTACCTCACGTAGGGATGTAGACTTAATTATTGAGTTACACCTGGTATATTCACCCCATCTCTATGACTACATGGGATGGCAGGTTGAGTTGCGAGACTCGAGGAGTCTAGCTATAGGAGCTCTTTGGACAGGGGGGTTCATTAGGTGGGCACTTCACCATGGAGCTTCGGTTCCTGATTCTTTCTGCGAAGAAAGAGGAAGCGAGACCCTTGTGCATTGATTATCGTGATTGAGCGGGGTTCACGATCGAATCGATGGCACCGTGCCGAGGATTGATGATTTGTTTGATCGAGTTGGGGGCGCGGTCTATTGAGATAGACCTTCGCGGCTGGTCATCATCGGGTTGAAGGTTAGGGAGACGAGATATCTAAGAGCCCGGTGTTTAGGATCGCGTTATGGAGCTAGAGTTTCTGATGATACCCTGCGGATTGACGAATGCGCTAGCGGCATTCATGGATCTCATGCATAAGTGTTCTAACCTACTCTCCAGATCATTTGTGGCCAGTCTTCGTGGATGACATTTTGATGCCTCGATCAGTGGGAGCATGAGTATCACTTGAGAGTTGTTTTCACGATTTATTAAAGAGACCATTGGTTGTACGCTAAAGTTTGATGAGTCACGAGTTTTGGCTTCTTGAGGTGAGATTTGGGACACGTGGTGTATTTTAGTGTCAGTCGACTAGAGAAGAGTTGAGCGTGATGTTGGGAGAGACCGAATGTCAATCTTCGAGATCGTAGTTTCTTAGGATTGGAATTTGGGTATTACGGGAGATTTGAGAATGGTGAAGTTGTCCATTCGGGACGGGGATCGTCGGACCGCCTCGTGACATGGACTCCATGGTTGGGGCGACCCTGACCATAGAGAGAGAGATTAGGGGATACTTGGAACACTCAGGATACGGGTGTTGGTAGAGAGGGAGGATCAGTTTCTCTGGTTCGGGATGAGCGAAGACACGCTGCGGTAGTTTCGAGTTGGGCGGGATTGGGCGTGGTGATGGGATTTCCCCGGGACAGGATCCCCGAGACCTTGGGACAATGCGATCCCGAGTTAGTGTAGAGACGAGAGTATACGGAGTTCATTCCTCCACCCACCCAGTAAGTTTGGAGGCAGTTTGGGTTCGGGGTGCCTCCCAGCACTCCCGGCGAAGCCTGTGAGAATAGGCCCAGAAAAGGGCCGGAGTGTGTCGAGAAGTCGGGGGGCCGGATCGAGTTGCGCATCGGAAGCGTGGTGGACCTTAGGGTGGTAGACCTATTGGTTGTTGATTGTCAGGCTTGACATGGATGAGTTGACAACCATCGGGTTGTCAGTAATTGAGACCTAGGCCGATTGTTCATACTCGACACGGCATTGGATTTGGGCTTAGAGGTTAAGGCCTTTAGAAAATAAGTATAGATGTTCTTCCACTAGGGTGTAGGGTGAGAGTGACAGTAGTCGAGATTATGGTGAGAAATCTCTCATATTCTACTCATGAGTGGACCCCGGGTTTTGCAGGGTTAGGTGTCATGATATGGGGTGTGTGTTCGCGTGCACGGTAACATCATGTCGGTCGGATGTGGGTGCCGCAGTGTGGTCATTCACCACTCTTGGTGAGTATGGTTTAAGTTGGTCTTTAGAGATTTCACGTCTAATGAGGCATAGTTGAATCGGGAAATGTAAGAGGAATTGAAGTGTGGCCAGAAGTTATGTAAATTTGGAGATGAAAACAGGACGAGGTTATCCGTGGCGGGTTGAGTGATAGAAATTCGAGGATGACTCGAGGTTTAGATACCCTTTGGAAATTGCATTGGAGTGTTGTTGGTGGCAAGGGTTTCGATAAATGGATGTCATGCAGGACATGGATTGAGTTGACAGTCCATTGGATTGTTAGTGATTGCAACCTTGGAGAGGTTAGCGTTTACACACTGGCGAGGTTGTGTGGGGGATCGTGCTATCTGGATTCTACACGGTGTTAGAGTTATTTGGGAGCATGTGTCTGGGTCATAAGGTGAGAACGGTGCCCTTAGTGGGTCGCCCTCGACCATAGTTGTCGGCGGTATCTGAGGATGGCACATATGAGGCATTGTATGGGAGGCCGTGTAGATCACTGCGTTTTGTTGGACCGAGGGTGAGAGGCTCAGATTAACTGCAGTCCCGATCGATTAAGAGACACTTACCGAGAGGTGGGCTTGATGCGATCCTGGCGTCTTCTCACGGTACCGGGCTGCGGAAGGTACATAGATGTGCGACGTCGACGTAGAGTTCGAGGTTAGTGATCGCGTTTCCTTGAAGAGTGGATCCTAAAGGAGAATTGGTCGGTCGGCGGCGTGGGAAAGTATCGCGAGGTTCATTGAACCTTTAGAGATACTCGAGAGGATGAACCGCGTAGCGTCAGGTTGGGGTGCTCGCCCAGCGCGGCTTGGTGTCCACGAGGAGTTTCACGTCTCCATGCTCCGGGATTATGCACTCGAGATCCAGCTCATGTGGTGGATTGGGGGATAGATTGAGGTTGGCGATGGGACGCTGAGGAGGGACGAGTGGTCGTTGGCGTGATCGGGTTTGGCCTTGAGACCGTGGGGAGCTAGTGAGAGTCTTGTAGGCGGCCTTTGTGGGTGGAGGAGTCAGCGTGGGAGCACGAGGACACGATGGGCTCTCTATCCACTTCTTGTTTAGGGATGAGAGGTGCTCTGAATTTGATCGTTTAAGGTTTAAATGACTAGTTTACATGCAAGATAGAGTGCATGTTGCATATGCATGTGTTTGATAAAAGATCGTTTCGAATTTAGGACGAGGAAATTCGCTGAAGGAAGGGAGAATGTAAGACAGAAGTATTCCAATTTACGGAATAAGAGACGAAAATCGTAATTTTGATTACAAATTATAATTACGATTAAAGTCCGTAATTAATTCTCCTAAATCTCGAGATAATAGCGGATTGCAGATTTAAGAATAAAATCTCGTAGAAATCTAGCTGCAAGTAAGAATTCCGCGATTTCGAAAGGCCGGTCGGGGTCGAGGAGCCGTTTTTCAAGGCAAGTGTTTGGTCTGTAAGTCGATTTTCATGCGACAATGAAAGGCACAAATAACAATAATACTCTATGCCATAAGTAGTATGAGTAGAGAAATGATGAATGGACGGCGAGATAAGTCTTAGAATGACAAAAGCAGGAAAAGAAGGGACGTAAAGTGGTCATTTTAAAATTTTAAATGTTAATAAAATAAAAATGGCTAGTTAAATGCTTCTCAGAGTGGCTAAAGGAGAAAAAAGCGGGAATGGCAGGGAGAAGGTCGGAAGCTGAACATGGCGATTTTTAGAGATAATGCCATCTTCTCTCTGGGTTTGCTAGAATCAAATCGGCGGCTTTCGGTGCAAGAGGGAGAAGCGTTCTGCAGCGGGCGGCTGCAGCGTGGACCGGGTTTGCAGGTTTTGACAAGCTCGAGAGGTAGGATTTCTCTATCTTGTGTTTTGTCCGTTTTAAGGGTTTTTCGATGTTTCGGTTAGTTTAGGCCGTGAGGCGGTTTGATTGATCCCAAAAACATGGGGCTGAATTGTGGGAATTTATTTGAGATTTTTCTCTTGTGGCCGTGGCTTGCTTGAATAATTAGGGGCTGTTTAGTTTGTGATGGGTGTTAAATTGTCGTTAAATCTTTTGCTTGATATCTTTGGGTAGGGAATGGCCCAGTAGATTGAGTTCACTAAGTGAGCAGGTGTTTACTGTGATTCAGGGAATAGTAAACGAGGGTTTCACTTTATTCCCGGAATGATCATTCTAAAAATATATATTTTTTGTGAAATTACGTGTTGGTAGAGTGATTTAAATTAAATTTGCCTAGTGTATGATCATTAGCCAGTGAGGCTAATTTTGATGTGTGATTTAAGTTTATGTAAATATATTCATGTATATATATTTGCGTATGATTTAGGCCCCGAATTGGGCGCGTCTGGCCATTCCATATACCTTTGGGACATCCCAGGAATATAGGAATGAGTGCATGAGATGATACAGAAAACAAGGTCGGAGGAGTAGTCTCTAAAATGTAAATTATCAATTAGTCAGACTAAATAATATATCAATAGTCGGGCGTGGGTTAAATATTTATTAAACGGAGGAGTAAGTCTACAAATTAAAGGAATATATCAGCCGTCGGAGCGTGATTGATATTTATTCATCGGAGGAGTAGTCCTGAGCAATTAATATATATCAATGTCAGACAGCCCAGTTGATATATATATTCATCAGTTTGCCACTAATAAAGTAATAATTCTCATACGAGGCTTGGCGAGTGTGAGAAATCGGTGAGGCTCGGGATGCGAGTTGAATCACGTAGACATTCAAGTAGGATCATGCATTTTGCTTGAATGTTTGTTAAATTGGAACATTACCTTTGCACTTAGGTGGTGAAGTAGCCCATTTGGGGCGATTCTCTGAGCTTTAGCTCACCCGTCGTGGAGTCCCCCTTTTCACGGGTACAGGAGCATGCGAGGGAGGCTCATCTGAGACCGTGGATTAGAAGAAAAGCGGGATTATGGCTTTGGCTTGTGATATCTACATGTATTAGAATTTTTAATTTTAATATATGTTGTATAAAGTAAAACATTTGAACTCTTGTAACTATTGGGTATATAGTTAGATTCATAGTTAGTAGCCATTATGAGTATCGTTGTGGGCCCCAGTGGCCGTATTATATGTGATTTGATCTGTGGATATATTAGTATATTGAATTTGCTTGGGACGGGTTTCATGCGGGTATTTTAATTGGGTAGAGCTCCTAGGTACAAAGGCTACGCCCGATTTCTAAAGTGGTCGGTAACCGACCTCCGTATTCCAGCGGGTTGGCGGGTAGTCAGCGGACCCCGGGAGTTTGAGATTGTCCTGAGCCTGATCAGACGTCATACTTACGAGGAATTTATTCGAATGGGATCATGAAAATAGCGGTGCTACTCGTTGAATGTCCTCATCTGCTTTTGGACCCGATCTACTGTCGGTGATCAAACCGGTAATCTCAATTTTCTTTTGTTTGAAGCCGAGTTGCATGAAGCGGGTGTTGGAATCACCTTCTTTGAGCCAATAAAATTTCGATCTTTGCCTCCAGTATGTAGCTTCTTGGTCCAGTCTGTGAGACAGCTGAGCTTTCATCTCTTTGAAATACCTAATAGACGCCTCATCAGTTTTAAACCGGACAAATTCCAGCTCTGTTTTGCAATTATCAATTTCCTTTCTGAATCTGAGAGCTAATTCCTTTCCCAGTGAACAAAGCGACTGCAGATTCTGAATTTGCTCACGGTTGCTTTGGCGATTCGGCCACATGAAACAATTTGATGTAATTCTGGTTCAGACAACCAGCTATTCTCAAACTGGAATTTTCGAAATCTTCTCTTTTGCTTAATCGACCCAATGTGCGTAGAGGATTGGTGAATGATCGAATCTGAGGCGATCAAATTAGGAGTTTTACTGCGGAAATAGATTGACAGGCATAGAAGCCAAGCGGCGATCTAACTTTCCTCTACTCATGTTGCCCTTTCACAATTCCCCCGCATGAAGGGTAACCTTCAAGAGGTACGTCTATTAAGCCACAATCAAACACAGCATCTCGGAACCCTCGGAATAGCCAAGCAGGGTGCTCGACATTTCCTTCCTATCGACTCCTCCCGAGTAAATCATTCGTATCTATCACACAGAGGGAAGTGGCCGGTAGGAGTGAAGGGGTCGTAGTAAATGCCATGAGTCACAAGTCGGTGATTTAAACTCAGGCATACCATAAAAACGATCGAGACGCCATTTACCCTAGCTTCATCTTCAATCTCTAAGTCAATATGGTGGATTCGAGAAGCTCATAATTTCTGCGTTTTCCGGATCTTTCCATAGAATAACAACTCCACTCTCACGACCTAGTGCATCCCTTTGCCAGGCATTTTGAAAACCCAGTTTTACCCTCAAACTTTCTATTTTGTTACTGTGAACCAATGTCTCAAACAAAAAAACTACCACGGGCTTGTAGGGTTTGACTGACTCATGAAGCGACTACGGGCACATTGGGCTATGATTCAGTAGAGGCAAATAATTAAATGGGCGGGCTATCCGGTAGTCTGCCCGATAAGGGGTTCTCTTGGTTTGTTGAGTGGGAGAAATGCATGTCTATATTATCAACATTGGTTTTTGTCTAAGATCATGTGCAATTTAGGCCTCCAGCTTAGCCCGACCTTAGTTTTTCTGTGCGCAAGTAGTGCAGACCGCTGTCTCGTCTACCACTGTGGCACGCAATATTGTCCACTTCATCCACCTCATCCATCGCCACACGTTCTTCTATCCTGACCGCCAAGCGCTATTTGTGCCCATGTCTGTAGGAGTTGCGATTTTCTGGGCATCCAATCGATCCTTCTCCTTCGGTAGTTGTATACACGACGCCGACTCAGTAGTGGCCTTGATTTGTACGTAACCAAGGATTGAATCCAGGCCACAATGACGGTGCGCTTTGGGCCAAGCTCGACCACGGAGTAATCTCTTCTTGGAATAGTAGAGCAGTGGGGACAACCGTCTGATTACTAAGCAGCCACATATGAACAAAAAGGCTAAGTCTTTCATGTATTTAAAGGGAAACAAAGCCAGTCCTTTGGGTGTCCTTAGTCATTTTCCACGCTTCAATGGAGGTCGAACATCCATGGACACCCGTAGTCTCATATACTCCTTAACACTTCCCCTGTTATTGCTGGTATCATATTCAAGAAAAAAGCTAATATAATTGCATTGTTTATAGGCGATTGAGCAGTATAACTAGAGTAAGTCGAAAATTTGAACCGTATGTCACATGGAATTCAATGGAATTTGATTAGGGCATTCACTAGATTGAATCGATGTAAGATCGACAAGTGGTTGTCATATATGTGTTTTCCCGCGAGGACTCTCTTTAGTCTGCATGGAAAAATTTAAGACTATACCTTTGATTGGCGAGGATTCGGAAATGCGCCACACCTTTCTGGCCTCCGAGGAGATGAGATAAGCGATCCGCGCAGAGTGAAATTGATGGGAGCGATCGATTAGGGAACCGATCTGCAAACTCGGCTCAAAGTATCTTCCAGCTCATCATGTGCCTTGAGACGTAAGTGATTTCCGCAGGAAAGAATAGCGGAAATCGAGAGAAAAGATCCGTGATTGCATAGAGTGAAGAACGAGAGCAGTAGCATAATCGAAAAACTACCAACATTGAATAAATAAAACAACCTAGGAGAGGATGCTCGAACAAGGAGAGGACATTTGCATTCAGGCTTAAAATAAAGAACTATATGAGAAGATATTATTATTTTAAAGCGTCCACATATTAAGGATTAGTTAGATTCATAGAACAATAAGACCATATCACCATTTACAAAGAATGAAAGAGTGGAAATCCATATCTTATTTTTTCATGGATACCTATATTTGAATAAGTTCAAAATAAAAAAGGGAATAAGTGATTTGAGATAAGTAATTTTTGCTTGTAAACGAAGTTTAATTTAATACCCCCAGCCATTAAGGATTATGGATGATATAGAAAACCAGAGGATCGATCCATTTGAAATTACTACTTAAGTCCAATCCTTTCAAGATAATATAAAGTGTAAGTAGGAAATAAAAATCATTAACAACAGAGATATTGCTTGATTTCTTAGTATACGTGTCAAGAATAAATAAAAATCAGATTTTGGATACAGAATTATTTTATGAATATTTTTGTTTATTTTAGAGTTTGCAAGAAAAATTGAATTATTTATTTATATAATATCAGTTAAATTTCATTAATATCCTGTAAAAAATCAAATAAATTTTAATTATAAATAAATAAAATTTAATAAAAAATTGTAGATATCAATATTATAATAAAATCATAAATTATGCTTTTATGAATATTGCAAAAATATAGATATTAGTATATCATTACAAAACATAGTGATATTTTTATAAAAATAAAAAATAATTTAAAATTAACAATTGTGTAACATTATTTTATCTTAATAAAATTTTAGGGAATAAATAAAATTTAATCATTTAACATGTGAAATAATTCAAAATCTTTATTTATTTATTTGGTATATTTTAAATTCTGAGTAATAAATTGTCTTCGAGCATAACTCGAGCATGGGATACTTTTACATCTTGTATATACCTTTACAAAACATGATAGTTTTATCATTTTAACTCAAGAGACAAGTAAAATCTTTATTAAATGCATATGTTTATTACTCAAATAAGGACATATATTCCAAATTCATTTTATTTAATCTATAATTGGAAGTAATTAGTTGTTAAAACATCAAAATATATTTTTTTATGTATCTATTTATTTTCGTTATAATGTTATAATTAGGGGTCTCCGTGGGCCGGGCCGTCGACCAGAATAAATGAAAGCGCAGGCCTAGTCGGCTAGGCACTTTGACTGGGTCCCGGCCATTGGGCCTAAAGGCGTAGTTCGGCACGCGGTCGATAAACGGGCTGCCCTTCCCTTCAGCTCCACCCTGTCTTCTCACTTCCCCTCCACGGCCGCCCTTAATTTCCAAATTCAACGGTCATGTGAGTTGGCTGTAACCAATAATATTCTCCTTTCCCCCTTGATCATGTGATCGTTGGAACTTGAGCCTTTCGCTTTTTTTCGAGCCTTTTCTCTACATAAAATCTTACACATTTGTTTATTTTTCATCAAATTAGTCTTTTAATTTCTCATTTTCTCTTACAAAGTTCACTTTCGATTTTCTCTCCACGTTATTTATCTTGTTCTTGGTCTATTCTTGACAGCATGTGCGATATTATTGGTGGTGAGTACAAAATCAACATTAGTGACTCCAATAAATTCGGCTTTTAAAAATTTCGGCGATCCTCAATTGAGTAATATTTCTCCACCTTACTTTTCTTTATTTGTTTGTTACATTTATTTTTGATTCATTTTTTTTAGTATAATATTTTATTAATAATTTTAATAACTGAATGATCCATGTGCATCTTCACTTTTTAGTAATATCTGTCTTGCCTGAATCGTGTGCATCATCAAGTAAAAATTTAGTTCAAATATATGAATTTTTTGATAGAATAAATAATTTTAGAAAATAATAAAGAAATAAAAGCAAAATATAAAATTTTGTAAAGCTTAGCAGTAATTATGGATTAAATTCGAGGCCTTGAGTAAATACAAAAAGACATAATGAACAGTGTATGAAAGCTAAACATAATGTAGATATTAGAAATTATATGCGATTAGGTAAAGATGAATGGAAATTTAAATTTTTTAACTATGATGGAGTGCCGTGTCGTGAATGAATGATTGTTCATAAATTTGAAACCGGCCTTTTAATATAGTAGAAACTTCATGAATATTCGAAACAATTCAAAAATTGATTAATCATAATTGAGGTTGGTTCGAATCTTTGTTAAAGAGGTGTGCCATGAAAGAATTTCAATAGAAAGAAAATTTTAAAAAAATATTTTGTAAATTTTGAAGGGAAAATTTGTTTAACGTATGATATTTGGGCATCTTTAATGTAAAGGTTTTTTATGTATTAACGTGCTAATTATATAGATAGTGAATGGATGTTAAAAATAAAGAAGATAATTTCATTTAAACTGATAAATAATCACATAGTGGTAAAAATATATTAACTTTAATAAATGATGAAATTATAGATTTAGGTATTCGTGATAATATATTTACAATAATATTATATAATGCTTTTAATAATGATGCGCGTCCTGAAGATTAAAAAGATTTTAAGCGAATAAAGAGGATAAATGCAAAGAAATTATTTAACTTACGTTGTTGTGCGCATATTTTAAATTTAGTTGTAAAAGATGGATTAAAAAAGCGAGTTGATATACATTAAGAAAAATTAGAACATTGAATATAGTATTAATTATTACAGCAAAACATGAATTATTTTTTATTATTTTAAAATTTTAAATATGAAAAGAAAAATATAAGTTTAGATATACCAATTAGATGGAATTCTATTTATAAGCTTTACAAAAATATTCTGAAAATATAAAAATGTGATACGATTATCCCCGAAATCTGGCTATCCCAATAATAATGATGATATATTAAATGATTATGATTGGCGCATTACGAGACTTTCACATGAGATCTTTTGAAATTTTTATTAACTGACAAATATTTTTTATCTTGTGTATTAGCTCCGATTTCGCGTCAGGTCGTTATGCAAATAACTAGTATTTATATGATGCGACAAAATTATTTCGTTATGAAATTTTAATGATCTGAATTTTGCGATGATAGAAGATTAAAAATATTAGGAAGGAAATACTGATTTATTATATTAGTTTAATTGTGGACCCTACATTAAATTTGATGATCTAGATGAATGGTGCAAGTTATTTACAATGAAGATCAAATAAAAATTGAAAAAATTAAAAAAGTAAATTGAACAATATATATTTTTTATACCATGTTTATAAAAAAAATATACAAATGATATTAGTTTGATAAAATCATTTATTAACGACAAGCTCGCCGTTTTTTTATAAAAAGCCATTTAGAAATGTTTAAAAGTAGAAAAATGACAATAGTTCTCCGATATTACAACCGATATAAATAGATATCTTAATTATAAACAATTCGTTTGAAGACTATGAAGATTTTTTAAATTTTAGAATGGTGGAAAAACAACAAATAAAATATCACAAATATTTATCTTATTATTCTGCGTGATGTATTAATCGTGCATGAAGTCACGATCTGCGCCCGGAAGAATTTGCTTTTTAGTGTAGGTGGAAGAGTGGTTGCAAAGCGATGTAATTTGTCACGAACAATCGAAAGCGATAGTATGTTTAAAATATTGGAATTTAATGAGACTGATTTGAGTAAGTATTCGAGAAGCTGTATTTGTGGTGATAAAACTTAAATTTATCAAAACATGAATAGATCCGTGATAATTAAGGTCGAGAAAATAGTGATTAAAATATTTCGTTAAATGTATATTGCTTATTTTTTATTTTCTTATGGTTAGAAAAGTCTGAATGATTAACTGAATAAGTAGAGTGTCGAGCTTAGTTGAGATGTCTTATTTTATAGTGATATAAACTTCCATTTCAAAATGTAATTATATTCGATGAATAAAATTTTAAATGAAGTTTTTTTATTTTGAATTGTTTTAAAACTACTTTTTATTTTTATTTAAACTTTGAATCTGATTTAAATAAAAAAGCATAAGCTACACAAGTGGAGGGTCGGGCTTGCCCCAGGAGGGCCTCTTGGTGATTTTTTAGGCGGGCACTGTAGGCGAGCTTTTGGCGGCCTGAGCGTAGATGTGGATCAGTTAGAGTGGGCACAAATCAATTTCCGCGGCTTCAGCCCATTCTTAAAGCAGAACCCAGGCCACTCGAGACCAACAGGCTTTTAATCACTACAATTATAATCTTTATTTATTATAAGAAATTTAGCATGGACCTAACTTATACCCATCCCTTACTACAGGAGCCAGAACTGAAGGTGACTGCAAAATATTCTTAGAAGTTAGAAGATTTGTTAAAGAAACGATAAGGGTAATGTTGGGAAGTGGCCAATCAGAGGTGAGAGCATGGAGAATATAGAACAAGGTGTTTAGCATCAAAGGGAGAACCTAGGGGAAAGGAAGAGAGAGAGAGAGAGGCATAGAGTGTGATTAGGTGAGTGTGATGTGACGTCCTTATTTTGTCTGATTTGTAACCCCTAAAACTATTAAGTATATCTCTCATATCAGTGCCCCCAGTTAGCGCATACGACAAAGCAGTACATAATTTCCATTTAACGTTGTCATATTTTCCTCCCAAATTCCCTCTGTCTTTTTTCGCCGATGATTTCATTTTACTTGTAACTATTTTTTATTTTTTGGTTAAAATCAAATCAAATCAAAATAAAAATAGTTTGGGAGCTCAGAATGATTTCATCACAGCATGTGAAGGCTCTGAATTAAAAGACAAAAGGTGAGGGGACAGAGGTATCAGGATTGGTGGCCGTTCGTTGATTCGTAGTTAGATGCGAAGAGCAGAGCAGGCCAAATCCCAGCATCAGTAATCTCCTCCATTGCGAGGGCACTTTCGCGCGTGTAACAGGTATCTGTTTCTCATGGGAATGGGGAAGAAACCAGACAAACCCCTATCCAATCCACCACACAGCTTCAATACTTTTTCTTAATCATGGATTATAACTGGACCATTTTCTTGTACGTTTCTGTTAGGCAGCTGTTCGAAAAGAGAACAATGTTAGGTGGTTAGATATATCCCAGGCAAGGCTTTGGTACTTGCAGCAGAGCGCAATTTGTGGCACCCCACAGCTGGATATAATTAAATTGCTGTTTTCTGAAATGGTTCAAACTAATTTATGGCTTTTTCATCCTGTAGGTTCCTAAATTATATCTAAATAGGAAGATGATAAATAATGAATATCTAACAACGAAAAAATATTGAAAAATATAAAATAAAACATACAAATTTAGGTGAAAATCTAAATGAAAAAATCTAAATACAAACATCCGAATTCTTCTGGTTCTTCTATTCTTTATGCTTGCTTATTTTTTCTAATCGCTTTCTTTGTGCGTTTTAAAATGTTTCTTCTTGATTATTTTTTTATCTGATCCCTGAAACCTAAGATTCTTGTCCTGTAGGCTTCAACAATAGCAATAATCAGCAATTATTCAACCCTCATATGGCGCCCATCTTCCAACTTGACACATTTCTTAATCTTAAAGACAATAAATGTTATGGTTACATGGTCTCATGATCTGAGGAGTTTAGATCAGTCATCCAGTCTAATTATTTTACTTGTGTGTCTCCTCATCCATCTCTGATTTATTGGTCTGCACAGCCTTATAACAGAATATTTACTATGTAGATTGTTAATGACATTAGGTGTGCCTTGAAAGTCAGCACATTGATTAGAAACAGGGAGACTTATTAGTTGACAAGTATGAATAATATCTATTGATATTGGTATGTGGGTTTATGAAAGAAATTTAAAATAAAAATCACGACAGTTTATAGAGGCTTCAAAATTAAAATCATAAGGATTTATATTTAAAATAGATAATATCATATCAACATAAAAGTGAAGGAATGAGTCCATAAAATTTCCAAGTTATGCCTAAACAATGCCAAACTGATTTAGGAATACGTACCCAGTCAGCTTGTACTCATGACCAATATACATGCCTAAAGTAGTTATGATGTCTTCATGTTTTTCCCAAGACATTGAGCATGGGATCACGGTGCAGGCCATAAGGTCCATCACACCCATTCAATCTTTCTAAGCTGGGAAAGTCGGTCAAGGATAGGCCTCCCCGGTGTCGGTTGCTTAAAATTTAAAAATACTTTGCTCACCAAGTTATCTTCTCATGCATTATTAGTCATGGTCAATATTGGATGGAGTTTGTAATGTTCATGGTCAATATTTGAATGGGAAGGGTGTTGTAAAATATATTTTCCAATTTTTTGACTATTTTTTTCCATAGTCCATGCTTAAGCGTTTACTTGAAGAAATATTATGATTATAAAATCGACTATGTTACACTCATATCTCATTCAACGTAGATTCTTTGGCCAAAAAAAACGACTAGGAAGGTGCAACGATATACTCCTCAGTGGACAAGTATTTGAATAGTGGGGTTTTAACATCTCTTGTACCTTCCGGCTTTTTTCTATCTAAGATTTGACTATCTTAGAATTGTTAATTAATTCTCTCAAGATATCAAAATTAATTTGCTAAATTTTATTTCTAGTATTCGTATTTGATGGTTAAAATGATAAACAAAAACGGCCCCACAAATTTAGGAGAGAATAACCCATTTCCACTTTTAATATTCCTTATTTAGAAATAAATTTATGAATCCTATTTAAAAAACTTTTCCATAAAATTGCATTCAGTTTCCTAAAATTTGTAAAAAATACCAATTTTGGAATAAGAATATCAATGAAGTGAAGAGAGTGTCGATGGACGATTTCTTTCCTCCCATAACTCCAACTTTAATTTGTTTCCATCATGCCTTCTAAGAAAATAATTTAAAACAGTGAGTGGAAAAACTGAAAAAGGAGGCCCTACTCCAGATGTGAATTTTGAAATTCCATTATTTAAGTCATTAGTCATGACGCATCATCCAAACATCGCTCATGGACCGTAATCGAAAAATTTAAGAAAAAAAAATGAATATTGCTGAATTTGGATATATGTAAGGAAAGAAGAACGGGGAGTTATCTGTATTTAACTATTTATTTATTAATCCAAGGCGGCTCTTACCCTGATTATAAATTACTTCCTCGTCTTGCTCCTGATTATAAATTACTCATCCTTGTAGTACTTTCCAAGCCTCCACTGTTTTTCTTTTTCTTCTTCTCTTTCCTCTCTGAGCTATATGGCCGTTTCTGGGTTTGTGGTTAGAACGAGCCCATCCATCTTTCCATGTCTGAAACCTCCAAGCCCAAGCCTTGGTTACAGAAAACAGGTGACCCCCCACATTCTGTTGGCTGTTGCCGCCATTTGGGTTTCATGTTATCTTTATTGTTTTTTGGTCATTAAAATTAGTTTTTATAGTTGATGTGGGTTTCCCGGATGGTGTTTTGCAGGTCTGCGTGAGAAACGTGCTGCAAGTACTCAAATGGTGATGAAGGAACAAGATGGTTGGAAAAAAAAAAAAGACGGCGAGTCGGAAGATAGAATTCACCGGAGAAAATGCGTTGACGCGCTACTGGACACAATAAAATTATCCAGTTCATGAAGAACCTCCAGCTTCAGGTGAGATTGAGAACTCATCGATCAATCATCACGAGGTCACGTGATTTTCTTCATTGGGTTTCCACTCCCCAGAATTCAATTTCCCAACCTCTTTTTTTTTTTTTCTTCCTGGTTGGGTTTGTTTGAATCTGGTGTTCAGGATCTTGAACAGCTAGCAGAGCTTAGAGCAGATATCGTAAGCAAAGTCTCGAAAACAGGCGGGCATCTAAGCTCAAGCTTAGGAGTAGTGGAACTGACAGTGGCTCTACATCACGTGTTCAACACTCCCGACGACAAGATTATATGGGACGTCGGCCATCAGGTAACCAGATTTTAAAAGATTTTCAAATTTCCGTACACCATGAGATGGATCATGAAAGCATGTGTTTAACGTTTTCGATTGACTGATTAAAGATGTCTTTTGAGACTTTTTTTTTTTAACCCACTAGGATGCAAAATTCGACAGCAGTTTCAAAAGTTGATGTCCGTTCTGTTTGGAGGGTGAACGTGAGAAAAAAAAGGAAAAGGGAACATTTGTTTTGGAATTATGAATAAGAAAAGTGAAAAAGGGAACTTCTGAAATATAAAGAATCTCTCTAAAAGATAGGAGGAATTAGATTTTCCTTAGATTTGTTATTTGTTTTTAAAGAATGCATCCAAGGACAGGTTATTTCATTTTCATTGTCAGGTTCAATCTTATGAGATCTTGATATGTCGCAAATTCAATTTATGCAGTTAGTTTCATTTATTAAACATTCTCTCTTGATTTTGATTTACTTTATTGATTTGTTTTCTTTTCTCTGTTCTACTTTGTTTGGCATTTTTTTTCTTCCTCCCTTTATATTTTATAAACTTTTAATCATTTGCTACTACTTCACTTTATTTGACTTATTGTTCCTTTTCGTTTTGAGCTGAATTTTTATTTTTTAATCAAACATTTACACTTTTTTCCTTTTAAGATAGAAATTAAGATAGATGTACAGTTAACTATTTAATTGAGAATAAGGAGTACTATTTAGAATATTTACAAAATCTATGCAAGTGTGTCAAGTTATAAACAAATGTCATGTTGAAGCTTTCTTTAGGAATAGAGAATATTTATAAGAATATAACAACGTACCTACAAAAGAATATTGAACGATAAATGAGAACCTATCAACATTTACACTTTTTTCCTTTTAAGATAGAAATTAAGATAGATGTACAGTTAACTATTTAATTGAGAATAAGGAGTACTATTTAGAATATTTACAAAAATCTATGCAAGTGTGTCAAGTTATAAACAAAATGTCATGTTGACTTTCTTTGGGAATAGAGAATATTTATAAGAATATAACAACGTACCTACAAAAGAATATTGAACGATAAATGAGAACCTATCAACTTTTGTACAAAAGTAACTTTGTGGTTTCTTTATGGTTGCTCTCTTTAACATAAATGAATAGTTTTTTTTTTTTACTTTAATTTTTTTTTTCACCTGAGTTAAAAATAATTTTGAAGTTCTAATGAATTTAAAATTAACTTATTATTTTCTTATAAGGAAAATTGTTTTAAATTTATGTTACACTTTTTCTATTATGAATGGATATGATGCTTTCATTCCTTCTCGTTTTATATTTTTTTTTATTTTTTACATTCTAATGTTAGATTATGGGTCTTTTTTAGTTCACATTTTGAGCGAAAAACAATAGAACACTAAAAATTTGTTTGGTTCCCATTTAAAAAAAAAAATGAGCTCACCAAATTCAAAGAACACTATTTTGGTGTTCTTTGTGTTTTATAGAACAGTTTTCAAAAATAATAACCAAACATACCTTAATTATTTGGTCTTATGAGCCTTTTAAATTTGTATGAATTTTTTTGTAGCATTTGTTAGAAAGCAAGGGATTTTGAATAAGAACACATATATATGTTGCAGGCGTACCCGCATAAGATTTTGACAGGAAGGAGGTCTAGAATGCACACTCTAAGGAAAACATCTGGTTTAGCAGGATTTCCGAAAAGGGAAGAGAGCGGGCATGATGCTTTCGGTGTGGGACATAGTTCAACCAGCATCTCCGCTGGTCTTGGTATGGCAGTAGCAAGGGATCTTCTAGGGAAGGCCAACAATGTTATTTCAGTGATTGGGGATGGGGCCATGACTGCAGGGCAAGCATATGAGGCCATGAACAATGCAGGCTACCTTGACACTAACATGATTGTCATATTAAATGACAATAAACAAGTCTCTTTGCCCACTGCTACTCTTGATGGCCCTGCAACTCCTGTTGGGGCCCTTAGTAAGAACTCTAACCAGCTCAATCAAGCACCAGCTCAAAAGCTTCAGGAAGCTGCAAAAGTATGCCTTTCTGCCGCACTTCTATCCGTTTCTGTCTGCTCTGTCTTGTTGGATTCTTTTTCTGTAGTTTCAAATTTGAGACTGATTTTACTTCGTTTTGACATGTAATAGAAGGCATCACAAAGCAGCTTGGAGAGCAAACACATGAAGGGAAAGAATTGCAGCTAAGGTAGATGGTATACAGGGTATGCTCACCAATGGCAGATCATGTACTGTGTTTGAGGAGCTGGGATTGTATTACATTGGTCCAGTGGATGGTCACAATATTGAGGATCTAATCACCATTTTCAGAAGTGAAAAACTCCAGCACCGGGCCCTGTTGATCACATTATAACAGAGAAAGGAAAGGGCTACCCTCCAGCAGAAGCAGCAGCTGATAAAATGCATGGTAAGACTGCTACTTTATAATCTAATCCTATTTCATCATGAAATATGAAGAATTTTTTTTATTAATTTTCCTTCCATTGTCTCAGGGGTTGTCAAGTTCGACCTAAACTCAAAGATAAAACAATTTAAATCCAAATCCTCAATAACCATGCAGTACTTTGCTGAATCTCTGATTAAGAAGCTGAGGTAGACAGATAAAATTGTAGCAATCCGCGCTGCGATGGGAGGTGGGACTGGCCTCAATTTTCCAGAAAGGTTTCCTGACCGGTGCTTTGATGTGGGGTGCTGAGGCAACATGCTGTCACATTTGCAGCCGGTTTAGCCACAGAGGGTCTCAAGCCATTTTGTGCCATCTACTCATCCTTCCTACAAAGAGGATATGATCAGGTGTTTATTCAGAAAAATAATAACAAAAAATGAGATACAATTTGCTTCATTTTCATTCTTTATAATAATACTAATAGTAACAAATTATTGATGGAAAAGTTTTGTGTTTAATGTTTTTGAAGGTGGTACATGATGTAGATCTTCAAAAACTACCTGTTCGATTTGCAATGGATCGAGCTGGTCTGGTTGGTGCAGATGGGCCTACTCATTGTGGAGCATTTGATATAACCTATATGGCTTGCTTGCCCAACATGGTGGTCATGGCTCCATCTGATGAAGCAGAGCTTATGCATATGATTGCCACAGCAGCAGCCATTGATGACAGGCCTTCCTGCTTCAGGTTCCCAAGGGGTAATGGAGTTGGAGCTGTTCTTCCCACCTGACTTTCAAGGAACCCCTCTTGAGGTTAGCATAATCACTGACCAACTTTCAAATCTTTATAAACAAAATGGCTTACTAATAAAAAATTACATGACACATCTTTTATTGCTGCACAGATTGGAAAGGGAAGGATATTGATAGAAGGCCATACAGTTGCTCTTCTGGGATATGGTTCTATAGTTCAGAACTGTGTTGAAGCTGCAAGCATTCTCAGGTCCCGAAATGTTTTTGTGACGGTAGCTGATGCTCGGTTTTGTAAACCTTTGGATACTGATCTCATCAGGAGATTATTAAGAACATGAGATCCCTGATCACCTGGAGGGAGGAGGTTCCATTAAGGTTTTGGTTCCCATGTGTCTCACTTCCTGTGCTTAAATGTAGTGATATTTGGATGGACCCTAAGGTAAATTTCCTTATCACATTATAAAATTTGAATCATGAATATATTTTTTTTATTCTAAATTATCCTTTTCTTGATATTGACTGTGTGTGATATCAATTTGCAATGTTCAGTTAAGAGCAATGGTGCTTCTGATAGATACATTGACGTGGTCACCTGAAGATCAGATTCAGAGGCAGGGCTCTCTTCCAAGCATATCTCAGGAACAGTACTCTCTCTCTTGGGGAGGCAAAAAGAAGCTTTAACACTCAACTGAACGCTTACATAAAAAATAAGACACAAGCTTCGGATTCACATCCTTGGAAGGTTAATTTTAATTTTAATTTTTCAGGATTAGTAGAAACAGCAAGATTCCAACCAATCCGAAAGCTCATTCTTGGGATTCTAAAATTCTTGGATCTACAACTCCTTGAAGAACTTATCTCAGCCTCGAATCGGCACGCGACATTAATCAGGAATCTTGGCTAAGGGGTCCAGGCATTATCAGTGAAGGAAATCTGTATCCTCTGTGTGTTTTTTATTATTGTAATTTAAAATCAATGAAGCATTTTTGTGGGGGCATAATACATTTAAAAATTGAAAGAAGTATGCCAGTTAGCAATTTAAAATTGTATACTAAAGTGAACAGCTTATCAATTTGTCCCCATCTTTCTCAAACTACTTAGAAACCAATTGCTGCTGCATCATCTAAGAGTGCATTTTGCATCTTTGGTAATTATCTCTCATCAACAAACAAAGGTTATTCTGGTATGAGCGTTATTCCAGCTGATTTTCTATTGAGCAAAGTGTCAAGACTTGGGTGTTTCACAAACTCAGATAATTTAAAACATTTTTGCTAATTAAATGCCCAACTGTGGATTACAGACAAAATTTTACACAACAAACTCCTAAATGTTTTGAGAATCTTGATAATAAGGTATTCTTATGTAACGAAAACTTTCTATAAGCAAAGTTTTATGGACTAGAGGTGTTTATTAAGAATCGATGCAATTAGGGCGAATCAAATTGTTACAATGAGGTAATTGACAAAAAAAACCTTTATAAATCTTTTTATGCTGAGAAAAAAAAATTATTAGCTCAACCCCAAATGTAATATTTCTTCATTGATTTTGAATTTTATGACCCATAAAATGATAAATATGATACATGAATTATTCGAATTTTTTTTCTTATATATTAGTCTATTATAATAATACTACACTCAAATATAAAATCCTGAATACACCCTCATGCAACACTTAAACGACTCAAAGCAGCTCTAAGTCAAACTTTTCTTAATTCAGCTTATTATGTGACAGAGACACAAAGGAAGTAACACTTGGACAGTGCTAATTTAACTATGATGTGAAAGAAGTACATAGAGGCAACACTTAAGAGAATTTAAAAGATGGAAGCTTACATTACCAAGAATGGTTCAAAGAGATTTTGGAAGCTTTCAAATGCTTTGATGCCTTGGTAAATAAGAAATATCCTCTTTATTAGTGGAGCCCAACCCCATAATAGAGGCTGTAATGGTAACCATCACCCCTGATTTATCACAAGGAATTTTATCCTTTGAATGTGCGGTGCTAACATTTTTAGTAACCCTTCCTCACAGTGCACTTCTCAACTACAAGAGATTACAAAATACAAAAAATTGGGCACACTCTCTAACCCATAAGTTAGAAATGTCTTTATAGGCAGTTATGCATTGCCAAGCTTAGTGACTCTTGACCAGTGCCGATTCATCGCTTTGTTTGGTCGAATCTGCCTCAGTATTGAATACGGCTCTAACATGAGGTGATGTTTGATTTGAAATCTGTCTCATTTCAAATTCAAACTCGCATATATTCTGATAGGTCAATGTCCATGCATATATTTTGGTGCATCTTTGCTCTTTGGTCATGTATCTTCTGTCTTTTGCATGGTTTGCCTTGTTTTATTAGGTGCCCTCCTTAGGTCTAAGGCATGCCTATGAGGCCACGCATCGATAGCCCCAGCTTAGGCATCCAGGGTAACAAACCCTCCCCCTCCATCTGAAGTTGAAGCCCACATCGACTTAGCCTTTAGATAGTCTTTACCTTTGCCCCTTCAAAGTTTGCCACAATGTACATACATTTCATTATGGCCATATACGATTCGGCCTTTCATGAACAAGATAATCGGTTCTCCGATTCTTTTTACTGGCCCCCATAGTTCTGTGATTCAAAATCTTCCTTTGTGTCAAATTTGCGTCATGACCAAGGGAAGGAGCCGTTTGCACCCTTCACAGTTACGCATCTTAACATAGAGCTTCAAAAAAGCGACGGGTGTCGGATCTGACTCCAGTCTTTCGAACCATTGCAACTTGTATGAGCCTCACTTTCATGATCACTCGAAAGGCCCCTCAGAGCTTAGGGATCAGCCCTCTTTGCGGAATCTTCTTGCTCACTTTTTCAAGATCTAAGGGTAAGTTTTAGCAAAGCCTTATGCTTGCATCTTGCTTGGAATTTTTATAATAAATTTATTATATATTTCGAATTTATAAGTGGGCTGAGCTTGGAGTATTTTTAAAGGAATTGTTAAGATGAATATTGATTAAAATGATTATTGAATCGAAATAAACCCAAGTGAAAAAGAAAATATGGAAATTATGAATGAGGACACAAGGGTCAATTGTAAAAAAAATTTATAATAATAAAAGTGAAAATAGGAGACTTAAATGAAGAATAATGAAATGGAGGGACCTAAATATAAAGAAATAAAGAAAAAGAAGAAAAAATCCAATGAAATGGCATGGCATGTAGGAAAGTGGGAGGAAGTTTTAAATAAAAAATACGATTTAGAGTGATCGTAAAGGAAAAGAGAGAAAACATAGAAAAATGGAGGTATTTTAGAGTGAAGCTCTCACTTCTCTCTAGATTTCCCAACGATCGGACCATAGGTCCAGTGAAAGGAAGAGAAAGTCCTTCCTCGTGACAAGAACAAGTAGAGCTGGAATCGGGGTTTAGGCAAACTCGGTAGGTGCCCTCTTTTGGTCATTTTACATCCTAGCTGCCACATTGGTAGTGCGCATTAGCCGGACAACAGAGCTGATTTTGGGTAAGAAATAAAGGAGAATATGGTAGTGAGTCCTTCTGGTAAGTTGTAGCCACATCAATGAAATTGATGTTAGAAACAATTTCTCAATTCAGACCTCTATAGACCAGAGTTATGGTCCTTTTTTACGAGATCCAGTATTGATTTAGATGCAGTCGGGTCAGCTACTGCCGAGTTTAGGTCCTTCTTGGACCTTAGAGCGAGTTTTGGGTGAAACAGAGAATTTGGAATTAAGTCCTTCCTGGTAAGTTGTATCCACATCGATGAGCTTGATGTTAGGGCACTAGTTTCTCAGTTAGGACACTGTGAGTAGGAGTTAGCAGATTAACTGCTCTACGAGCAGTCAAGCGGGCGAGAGGTCATGCAATAGAGTCATGCGGCCCGGGACATCATGCGGCGGAGGTCGGCGAGGACCTCGTCTGTGAGAATGTCTGATAAATTAAATGGCACCGGAGTCATGCAGTAGAGGAGTCAACCAGACCTCGTGCAATGGAGTCAGTGGGACCTCATCTGCGGTCAGCCAGACCTCATGAAGTAGAGTCAATGGACCTCATGCGCGAGTCGTGAGGAGGTCGATACGGGTTATTGCATGGCCTCCAGCGAAGAGTCATGCTATTTCGTTCGAACTCAGGTTGGGTGTTCTTGGGCTACATGGAAACCCGTTGGAGTCAGAATACATTCATATACCCTGAGGAGTATATTAGATCATCAGACCGAGGTGTTATATCGAGCTCACGTCAGGTCAGTCAACTTATGGTTCAAAATTAGAGCTCACACGTATGGGTTGACTACGCCACGACCTCCAGCAGGAAGGTCGCTCGCCGTTCGAACTCGATTTGGGTGTTCTTAGGGCTCTATGGAAGCCATTTGAGTCAAAGAATACATTAATATTCTGAGGAGGATGAAGATGTTTGACCGAGGTTGATAAGATCGAGCTCGTTCAGGGTGAGGGTCGGCTCGTCGGAGTTTAAGGATTTGATCTCAGTGACCTCAGGCTTTGGAAGGTGCGCTCGCGTCTCAAACTCAGTTGGGAGGTGTTCTTGGACTCTATGAAGCCCACATTAGTCAGAATTCATTCATATAGGAGGATAGAGATATTTGACCGAGGTGACAGATCAGGCTCGTCGGTCAGGTTAGCTCGTCGGTTCAGGGGTTGATAGTGTGACTTCCAGCCGGAAGGTGCAGCTCAACCGTCTGAACTCTGGTCGAATTGTTCTTGAATTCTATGGGAAAGCCCATTGAGTCAAAAAGAATCCATCTATCTATAGCGTAGATTTGGAAATCATATTAATCTCTAAAAATCGTCTTAGCAGAAATGCTAATGCAAATATTATTGCTGTGAGTTTTGAAGACGAGGACTACGAGGAGAAAAACCAAAGTTGAAATTCAAATTTAGAGATTGAATCAAAAAGTACAAAGAACTTTTCAAAGTTTGTTCTGCGAAGCTTCATTACAATTTCATACTTTGCATGTTTATTCTCTAACTATGTCTTATTTAAGAGTATTTTGATGATTACAAATAAATATGAATAAATATGTAGATGAAGTATATGAATGATCACGTGACAGGCCTGTGAAATGAAATACATGATTGATCATCTTTGAAAGACGATAAGTAAATCATGGTCAAATATAGTGTTAGCCTCAATGATTGACGATATCTGGAATGAGACCTTTGTGGGATGCACAAATCGCATCAAATCAAAATACCAGGGGTATCAATGTCACACTTGAGGATGCATTGTCTGGCAAATCCGTCATGATGGCGTATGACATTGAAGAAATATCCCACTTGGCTGGGATGCCAATCGGCATCATCATGATGGCGTATGACATTGGTGATCATGTGTAGAGATCATGGCTGAGAAGCGACTTGTCAGTCGCTGATGGGGAATGGAATTAATTAAATGACACATTGCGGAATGATCAATAAGTGGGATTGAAATGAAACGAATCAAAGTCTCGGAAATGTGAATTAAATTCTTAGAGATGATAATAAAGTGAGATTCATTAAAGGAATGTGAAGCGTAAATTAAATAGTCAGTGGAAATAATATGACGTGTGAGTACCAAATGGGTTTCTATGTATATGTGTCTGTGATTGAATTAATGAGAATGAATTGTTGCATTGAAATTGTATAGTGTGATTTGGTAAATGGTTTAGAAATTGAAGCTGCAAATAAATAGCATGGTATATGTTGAGATTAATGGCATGGTTTAATGTTAAAGTATCTTTGAGAAATTTACATTCAGATATTGAAATGGCTGTATAGAACCACTAGCATGAAAATGCTTGGCGTATAGTTTATCTATGCGCGGGTTTCGAGTAGACAAGAAGGGAACAAGATGGTGTATGAGTCATAGAAAAGTGGCGTATAAGTATATATAAAGTCATTTGCATATCATCTCTTTTGAACAAGTAGTATTTTGAAACAAAAAGGTTAAGCCACAGACCTTGATTTTGTATATGTTTGAAGGGCATAGATATGTTTCTTTGTAAATGTGTTTTGTTAATGTTTATGGGCCTCTTAGGAATTACTTTGAAATTTGTGAAATAAGTGGCAGACACTTGAGAAACTAAAACCTTCCATGACTACTTCAATTAATTAAAAGTTTTAATAAGATAATGGCATCGGAGTAAATTGAGGCTGCAGTTCGGATCATATGATTCCAGATTAGTAGGGATTGGTCGCGACCTTTTGAAAAGAAAACTTAATAAAATGTAAAATAAAAGAATTAAGCGGGCATCACAGGTTTGATTCAGTTTATTAATTCAGTCGGAAGTAGGGACCAAAAGTCATGCACCTATCACAGATCTAGATTCTACAGTGTAAATCTGTGTTTGATGAGTAGCCAGCTATTTGGTATATTAAATATACTTTGCTGGGGAAAACTAAGTACTCAATGGAACATCCTCCTGTAGGAATGGCTGGAAGATATATCTTTGCAAGGTTGTCTCTCCCGACCCATTTGCTTTTATCATCTAAGTTCTTGGCTGCCCGAGCCCACCGCCCGAAGCTAGAAAGGCTCATCACGATCTTTGACTTCTATGCGATTGTAACACAACTAAGCGGTGTGAGCAAATCACCAGTTTTTACGTAGCAGCGTCCACGCCATGCGCCAGTACTCTTCAACTGATCCATTGGTCTTTGATCGCTATCTGTTTGAGATGATTCTGATGAAACCCAGCTCAGACCAAAAGCTTGGTCCACCCAAGCCGTCGTAGTCTCGCATCACGGTCATTGATTATGTCGCCGTGAGAAGCCAAAATGTTTCACCACATGGCGGCTAGAAAGGCGGTTGACACTCTCTCTTGGACATGCCTGGGTGCTGCCATGAATACGAGTACTTGGAAAACCGATCCTTGACAAGATGGATTTGCACTCCGGGCCTTAGGGAATCAGAGATGAAATCCATGGAGACACTTTATGGCTTTTGGTATAGGGAGAGGTTGCGACAACCCACATGCATCTTTTTCTTTTGGTCTTGTCTGGCGCATACCAAACAAGACTTCACATCGCTTATGCGTCCTCACCCCGTCTTTGGCCCGATAATAGGACACGGACGGCTGATGCCGTAGTCAGCTCCTCCCCACTGGACCTTTGCCCACTTAGCATCATGGGTCTCTTTCAACGGCTCTCATGATCCACCCCCATCGGGACGCCGACCCTTCTCCCTTTGAAAGCAAGGGAGTCACTTACTAGCCGAGTACTACAAGTTTCCCCATTCTTGACTTGTTGTGCGGTTCACCATGGCCGGTGGAAATCCTGCGACCTTCTTGATCCGCTCATTGAAATCTGAAATGACTTCTAACAAAGTCATGATATAAGCCACCACCTCTTTTCGACTGAGTGCGTCCGCTATGGTGTTGTGTCGTCCTGGACGGTGCAACCACTCAAAATTGAACTCGGCCAGGAACTCTTGCCAGCGGGCACGCCTCAGCTATTACATTGTCTTGAAGAAGGTGTTTCCACATTATCCGTCACCCTTTGTAAAAAATCCGCCCAGGTAGTGCCTCCATTGTTGCGAATGATGAACTCTTGTTTGTCATTTCTTTCTCATGATTAAGACCCTTGTATGCGCCCGAATTCGGTTTGGAGCTCGAATGCCCGCAGGTGTCCTTCCACCGCTTTTGAAGACTGCACGGGCCTTATGTGAAGCATCGATCCTGAACCCAGAAAGGGAAGGTCGGATCGGCAAGCTAGTTGGTTCTTTGGAGATGGCTTGTTTGAGGCTTTAAAGCCATCAGACACTCACATGTCGATCCATTGCTCAGTCTTTCTTTAGCGGAAATCATCGTGGAGACAATCTTTGAGTAGCCCTTTATGAATCTCCTGTAGTAGTTTTCTAATCAGAGGAATGGCCTTGACTGTCACTTTGATGAGAGGCATTTATGCGCCCCCCCGAATCCAGGGGTCAGTTGACTGTGACCCATGCGGAAACACTCATGAATGTCGGGTGACCCGACATTTCTCACGGAAATCGGGCATAGTCTCCTTTGTACGGGGAGCTCTACCCGGGATACATAACACAATCTTTAACAATCGATATAATAATCCGTAGATCAAAAGCGACCACTTTGGCCCTGAACCAATACTCATCCCAATAATTCCCAAATATATACAATAGTTTCAAGAGTTACGAGTGCTCTTATCTGAGCATATATTAAAATGAAAAACATTCTTGCCTGCCATCCATAAAATAAGCCTGACCCGACTTTCTTCTCGAGCTCGGCCTGCAGGACGGCCCGGAATCTCTCGTACAGCTCGCACTTTTTGAAAATGATATCCTCGATAGAAGGGTGAAGTTAAATACCAAATAGAGTGGGTGCCCTAAATGGGTTTGCTCTCACTTTAAGTGTATAGCCACCAATGCTCGAAAAAACACACATTCAAGTAAATGCATGATCCTGCTTGAATGTCTCTGAGCTGCTCATACTGAGTCCTCAGAGCTCCTCACTTGCCTAAGCCACGTGAAACATTATTTTCAACAAAAGATATTTGTTTTTATTTGTGGACTACCCTCAATATAAATGGCTAGACCGACTTAGATGTTATATATTTAGTGGACAACCCTCAATTGTATATCAATTGGGCGACTCGACGATTGATATTTCACCATGGATTACCGCCCGATGATATTATTATTTAGTCAACCCTCACAGAAACTGACTTCTCTGAGAATCCTTATAAATGCACTAAATCTGTTCTGGTGCGGCGCATATAGAATGCGTGATGCTAATTCAATACAATTCATATAACACATCACGAATATATATAACATGATATACGACATAATTTAATCACACAAACATATTTATGTAATTTGCAATCCATTACACGAAATTATTCAGCAAATTTAATTATATAAGCAGCTTGATTCGATTTGAATTACTCAATCAAACATTATTTCACAAAAATTATTTTATGAACACTATTCTCGAGAGCAGTGAAGCCTAGGAGTTCTTTGTTAGCGAGTTCAACCACATTACATTTTCCCACACAATTGAAGCCATTTAGGCCTCACTACCATCAACACGAATTTATTTCCTCATAGAATTTATGAAATAAACACCCAAACAACCCCTACCACGATCCTGTTTGTGTATTTGTGCTCCATAAATTTCACTTGGTCCCAGAGTTTTTAGGATCAGTCAAAATAACGTTCAGGCCTCGACAATAGAAACATTATAAAACACTTAAATAAAGTGTAAAATAGTAGGATAAATCATACCTCTGTGGAGTTTGTCAAAAACTCCTAAAACCGGAATCAGCGTAGGCCCTCGTCATATAGAAACGACTTTCCTTTTTGCTCAGAAGAATTTCGGTGGTCGGATTACTTGAGAGGAAATCTGAGAGGAAGGCGTCTTTCTCTGCTCACAAACACCATTTTAAATACTCTCCATTTGCCTTGATCTGTTCCTTTGGCCTTTTGAAGAAATGACACTATTAGGTATTTTGTCTTATCTAACCCAAGAATTCAATGCTGACCATTTATGTCCACTGAGCTGGATTTTACGACCATTTGACATATCTGACGTCATTTTGTCATTCTCTCTTTACAGCATGTGTAACAAGAGTACATGTTATAGGTGACTTTCTTCACGTCACATGTCGTTTCTGACACCCAGATAGAGCGATGAGATCTTTGCCGAGAGAAAGAAAGAGCGAAAGAGACAGCGTGCAAATTCCGACTATCTCGAATTCGGCGTGAAATAACTAGATTCCCGCGGGAATGAGTTCAACGGTGAAATCCGTTTCGTCATCCGAGGATCTAGAGAATAGAATTTCGGATTTTTGGCCAAGAGTGCAGTTTTTGCTCTTTTTCTAAAATTGGAAATTTCTCGGGTCTTAACAGCGGTCGATCCAGCTTGCACCTTTCTTTCATCCATCGAATCTAGCCTTCCACTAATTTGCTATTTGGGATATGATATGCTCCCTTGCAAACTCGCTTCTACGGCTTACATACGATTTATGTTCCTGGCCGCTGGAACACCCTTTTCCAGTATCTTGTGCTCATTTAGAATACAGTACCTTTTCATAATGTCATCAAACCAGACAACTACAAAGCATCGAGATAGTCAAACGATTACATCATTCATTAAATTACGAGAATGTTTGGGGCATTTGTGAGCCAACAATAATTACAGAAATTCATATGAACCGCTGCTTGAGTTACACATGGTTTTTGGCTCATCACCTTCCATAATCCGGACTTGCTGTGGCCGATCCAAATTACCATTTGCTTGAAGTACCGGCCTTTGCGATTTATTAAGTAGTTTGGCCGCCAAAGGAATCGGGTACTTGTTTTTATATGGTTACCTTGTTTGAAACGCGGTAATCCACACATGTGACGATCCGTCATGTTTCTTGGAGCGAACGGGTGCACGAATGGAGCCCTCGAGGAGTGGATCATCTGCGTATCCGCGGCTCTTTCAGCTGTTTCCTCGGTTCGCGCCTTGAGTTTCTGAGGGCCATCGGTAGGACTTGCGGCGGGAGGTTTGGCCACAGCGGCAGTCGATCTTGGCCAGTCAATGGGTCTTCGGGAGGCGACTCTTTGGGCGACTCGGAGGCATGATGTCTGCAATTCCTTTGTGTGGCGCTCGGTGAGTTAGAACTTGACATCATGTCCTTCATTGATTTCCACCAAAGCATGAGTATGTACTCCTTTGCCACAGCGGCCACACTTTCTTGGTTGGGGCTGACACCATCTTAGCGCACCATGGCCTGCCGCGCTCCTTTCCTTTGCGAGGCCTGGCCGAGTTGTTTCTCCTCTAAGATCATAAGTCCACCCAGATGAGGAATCAAGGCAGCCTTAGACTTGAGGAAGAAATCAATCCCAAGGATTAGATTGAAATCATCCAATGGAACACATAGTAAATTAATTTTACCCTTCCATTCACCAACTTGCAGTGGGACATCCTTGGCAATGCATCCTTTGTACTATGCATTCCTTGCTTTGATCAGAAATTTATCATCATCTAGGTTGGTCGAGTCTCGAGGCTTCCGCACAGTTTACCCAGAAGTGTCGTGCTTTGCTGTCTACCATCATTTTACGAGAATCCATTAAGCGGCTTTGAACATCGTAAGTTTTACGCGGTTGGTTCGTTATTGGTGCATTGAGCAATTGCGAAGAAGGATTCACTCGGGAGGGTGAATCTAATCAATCCTGGCCTTGTCATCTGCAGTGACTAAGGCACTCAGTTTTTCCCTCTTGGGGGCAGTCTTTGGCTCGGTGAGGGTCATTGCAAATGAAGCATCCTTTGATGCGGTTGTTTCTTTGCACAAAATTTGTCTTGTCTCCCACAGTTGTCTCTCTGTTTCTTAGTTCCCTTCAGCCCGACCTTCTTATTGAATGGGGTTGCCCTCTGCTATACCCTTCTTGCCGAATATGTCTTGGACTTTTTGTGGTGTTGATGTGCTGCATCTTATAGTCCACCAATTGTCCAAACTACAACCATTGCGAATTGGCGAGATCACGAACTCTTGTCTCCTGGGTTCAATCGTACTAGCCTTGTAATCGAAATAAAAAATTGAATGATTTGTCCTCGTCAGACTGTGTTCTAATATCCCGACCTTAGTGGAACTAAATTCCTTCACATATTCCCTCCTTTGAACCGTATGCTTCAGCCAACTAAGGATTCTCTTGCAAGCCAAATTTGGTCGTAGGTAGGAATTGTTCTTTTAGTTCCCTCTTCAGAGTCTCCCATGTATTAATCTGGGGCCTTCCAGACTCTGCATCATCTCCCATCCGAGTGCGCCACCATAACTTTGCATCACCAGATAGGTACATGCTGGTTATGGACACCATTTCACTATCGGGCACATGAGCAGCCTTGAAGAATTGCTCCATGTCCATAGTATTCAACTCTTTAGCATTTCTAGCACCCCGAGCCCGCTTGGGTTACGGTACCACGTACCTTACGTGGGGACGAGCACTAATAGAGGACTTCGGGCTGGCCCTTTTCAAGTTGAGATCTTTGCCCCCATGGACTGCTACATCACAGTACTCGCCATCAATGCACAGAGATTAGTTTTGAGGGCATCGATCCGTTCCTTGCATGTTATCATTTGGCCTCCATCAGATTATATTTGCGCTTCAAACTCGTTTTTCGTGGTTTGCAAAATCGCGATCCATGATGTCTTCATCCTTAGGCGATCTCGACAAGCGTTTCCGCCCAGAGCCATGGATTTCCTTCATTCGTTCCCCGACATCTTTTGATGCTCATTACCATATTACTGATTTATCCACGAGAATTTTATCATACGGATGTGCGGTCTTGCACTTTTAGCTGACCCTTCCTCATGGTGTCTCTCAGCGTATTAGACACTTAGTGTATCACCAGGAAATGATCTGACTTGTATTGCAGCGAAAATTAAAGTGCGGTGCAACTGCAAACCTCTGATAGATTCACAATCTGAGAAAATTGGGCACACTCTCTAACCCCCTCTAAGTTAGAGACTACATCCTTTTATAGACTTTGGTCATTTTGTTACCAAACTTGGTGACCTCTTCCCAGCGGTGTTGTTTACTCTTTCGTTTGCAGATTGAATCTTATCGATATTCAAAATCTGGCTCCAGCGCGTGATTGATGTTTGATTTGGAAATGACTCTCTGTTTCAAATTCAAACTCACCTGTTGCAATAGGTGCATATCCACCATATCTTTACCATGCACGCTTTAACTGGTCCGTATCTTACCATGCACCACCATGGTTTGCCTTGTTTTATTAGGTGCCCTCATAGGTCTAAGGCATACCTATGAGGCCCTTGCATTCGACCAACCGCTTAGGCATCCGAGGGGGTAACAGTAGCCTTATTTATTTATTTTTGAGAATAAAAAACGTTGCACTATCTCATACTGCCCATTTCACCCAATAATGTCTAAGTCTTTGTTTTTTCTTCCAATGGGAAGGTGCCTCTTGTCACGGGTCTACTTGTTCACGGAGCGGCGCAACTCGTGTGATGGTCTCACATAGACACGTTCATGAGACCTAGCTTACCATGTCACATTTCATGCCTTTATACTAACTGGTTCGCCCTACCTTGGGTTCATCAGATAAGCGCCTACCCCGACCGCCTCAAGGCGTAGCCCAGCACCTTTCATACAAGTCCCAAACTAGAGCGACAAGCCCCAAACTTAACCGGTCGGGCTATGCTTGAACTCTGAAGAAGCTTCAATCACGATCCACTTGCATGCAACTATAAAGCACTCTCACCATTCCACTCAAACTTGTTAACACACTGATCTCGTTGCTTTCCAGCATGGGTCACGATGCACATACAATTACCAAGTGACATTCTCCCCCACCCAATATCTTGCACGCCCTCGTGCAAGGCATGTTTCACCAATCTCTGCCTTCGAAGATTGCTGCTCCCCACGAGCCATTATCCACTAAGGTCTGAGCTGATACCCCTGAGCCAAAGAGAACTTCCATCACCTAAAGGCGGCATCACTAGCCATGGAAGGAGCCCCCACTCAACTTCCACCCCAAAAGCAACATCTCGGGCCGACTCTCACCCCTGCAGCGAGCACTGCTACGCACTAGACAAAGAACTAAAGACTCATGCGATCTAGAGGAACACCCATCCATACATGGGTTCTCATCATTGCAGCTTCAATCACCACGGCTTCATCAATTATTGCGCATCTTCAAGAGAGATGGACTTTTAGCTATTAAGATCGACAAAAGGCAACAATATAACGCTGACCAACTTTGTCCCGCCTACTACCATTTCCGTTGGCAATCACTAGTTCACGCAACAACGTGGCTCGTGTGACGATCTCACATAGACAAGTTCATGAGACCCATCCTTCCACACCACACTTCATGCCTCTATGTTGACTAGTTTCGCCCTGTCTCGGGCTCATGAGGAGAGCGGCTCTAGCTCTTGACCAGTTTGTGTAGGGTAGACTAACACCCTTCTTCATAGTGAAGCCTTAGACTAGTGACAAGCTCCCCAAACTTAATCGGGTCAACATGCTTGAACTCGAAGAAGCTTCAACCATGATCCACTTGCACGCAACTTTGGAGCACTCTCTTCATTCCGCTCAAACCTATCAACACGCGATCTTCACAGTTCTTCTCGCTATATCAATGCAAAGATATGCAATAAGTCCGTGACACTCACCTCCCGCCGCCTTTAAATATATCAAGCGATTTTTTTACTGGCCATTATTGAGCAAAATACTCTCAAAAACGTTTTTTTTAAATTAAATAAAATTTTTTTCTTCCTTCAAATTTATAGATTATGAGATTTAAAAAAAATATTATTTAAACTATGTGCATGAATATTATACTCAAATTTCTATTATTACTTAATATTAAAATGAAAACAAATAATCATTTTACTTTTTACATTTCTTTTATGCATCCAAATACAAATTAGCTTATTATACCTAATTCATGTGGTGATAGAGTCTTCCATGTTTCATAAAAGGCAAGGACATAAGGAAGGGGGTTCGGATTCGAATCCTTGTAGAAATAATTTACTATATTATAATTAAAGTGTTTAACTTTAAAAAAAAAAAACAAAGAATTAGAATCAACAAATCTATTCCTATACAAGGATAAATAGCTTGAATAAGAATAGAAAGAAAAATTTAATTCTGTTCTTCATTCTCATGAACCCAAAAGGTTTCAGATTTCTTATTAGAGGAGAAATGGCTTCAATAAGAATGGGAAAGAAAAATTTTCACCTCCAGTCTTCATTCTCACGAGCCATACATAATCTAAAAAGGCTCCTAATATCCTGACTGTTTCCAACAGAGCTATTGCTAGAGAAGTGATCCGCAGAATTTAGGCAGAAATTGAATGGCTGGCTTTACTTTGAATCTAGAAAAGTCGCTCACATGAATATGCTGATATGGGAGAAGCGGGCAGGGATCGTTTGCAGGTGTGACGTTATCCACACGGTTTCCCACTTAGCAGTCTATTGACATGCCTCGTCTCTAAGTTCCAGCGCTAATGGAGTTGGAGCAGATCTTCCACCTAAATACAAAGGAAACCACTTCAAGTTAGCCTAAAAAGTGATCAAATTTTGCATATCTAGAAAGAAAAAGGATTACAAAACAGAAACTTACAGATGGCTATTTTCATAGTATAATCGACTATATTGGAAGAGAAAGAATATCGATTAAAGGTAACAGAGTTGCTAACCGGTCCATAAATCGATCAAACCAAAATAGTTGGAGCATCAATCAATGGTTCCCTTACGCACTTGAAGGACCCTTGAATGAGATAAAGACCTCATGAACAGATTCACCAATAATCACCACAGGAACATAAACCCATTTCTGAAATGATGAAATCTCTTGCATCTCTAGCAATAATATCCCTGCTAACAATTCTGAGATCACTAATCCAAGCATGACAATCCCTTACAGATCCTAAGGTTCTCTGAGAACCCTGATAGTAATATTCTTGTTAGTACTTCCATATAAAGGCTACAGCCAGTTTCACTGTGATAATATAGCACCTCATTTTCTTTCTCACCCAAGTGTTGCAACACAAATCTTGTATCAGGAACATAACCTACCCCTAACCTTTCTATTAATTCCTCCAACTTTTCATTTATATCCCTAAAGTTTGGTGACCAGTCTCCAGCCATGAAAGTATGGACTCTTCAACATCAACCCAACTCATTGCAGATTCTTCTTTAATCTCATTTCCTATTGTGCTTTTCATCTCAATCACCTCGCTTCCAATTACCAGTTGAAGCATAAAGATTGGACATCAGAACATGAGAGCCCCATCTTCGTGTGTGAGGTCTATCACTCTATTCATTACTCTTCGCCATCTCAACATCTCCATGAATCCTACAAGCACTAAGCAATGTCCTCCATATAACAACGTCTGGAAATGGGGTTTTGCTCCCTGCTTTATCAACATTTCTGCTACTTTAAGTTTCCCAGCACGCCCAACAAATCAACCATGCAAGCATACTGATCTTTGGCCAGTTCTGCATTACCATCGTTCCTAGCAGATGAAAAGATATGACAGCCTTCTTCAAGCAATCCTGCGCTGTTGCATGCCGAAAGAGCACCCAGCCATGTAACATTATTTGGTTCAAGTCCTAAGTCCTTCATCCTGTTGAATGGTTGAGCGTTTGTCTAAAACCATTCTGGGTATAACCGCATATCATTGAGTTCATGGATACTAGATCAACTTCAAGAAAACCATCAAAAACTGACCTTGCTATTTCAGATTTCCACATTCTATAGAAATCAATATGCAGCACCCACATATTTATCGATATCCAGTCCAAATTTCATGACGATAGCATGGATTTGTTTCCCTTGCTCGAGCATTGCAAGGCTTGAACATGCTCGAAGAACACTAGATAATGTGAAAGAATTAGGAGTTACTGAACTTCTTAACATTTGTCGGAACTTCATTAGTGCAATCTCTTCTCTACCATTTTGCACAAGACCTGCTATAACTGATGTCCATGTCACCAGGTTGGGATCATTGAGCTGCTCGAAAACCATTAAAGAATCACCAACCACACATCTAGAATACATAGTGGAAGGAGTGACGTTTCTGTGAAGCAACAGCAGAGTCAAGGCCAGTTTTAATGATGAGACCATGAATCAACTTGCCAGTATCCACATTCTTTAAATTACCACAACAAACCAATATGCTTGACAAAGTGTACTCATTTGCATCAATGCCCTTCCTAGTCATATCCTTGAAAACCTGTAGAGATTCACCATCTTCACCATGATGGCTATAACCGACAATCAAAGCTGTATACAAAACCACATCTTTCCCCACAACTTGGTCAGAAACCAAGCGGGCATCCCTCATTTTACCAAATTTTGCATACATATCAACTAGAGCACTACCAACAAAGACGTTATAAACCCCCAAACCCAAAATCACCGACTGCCCATGAGCTCTTCTGCCTTCACGTACAAGACCCAGATCAGAAAAGGCCTGAAACACTTCGGAAAATGTGGAACTCATCAGGTAGAACTCCATCGGGAACCATCCTCAGATAAAATTAATAGTTTCTTCACTTCTTCCATTCCTAATGTAAGAAGCAATCATAGAATTCCATGCAACGATGTGCCTATGAGGTACTTCATCGAACACCTTACGCGCGTACCCGACCCTGCCGCACTTAAGGTACGCATCAACCAGCTTATTAACTAAAATCTGATGAAACCCACGTTTAAGTGCGTGGGATTGAATTCTTGCGATGTCTGTAATGGATTTTGTCCCTATACATTGCTGAATCAAAGAAGAATACAACTGTAAAGAATCTGACAGGCTTCCACCGTTGAGGGAAGTTGCAAAGAAACGTTTAACTGCACAAGAAGAAGATTTGAGAAAGCGAGGTGGGGTTGGGCTTGCTTTGGCGTGTTGATAGTTAAATCAATTCAAATTCTCCAGACATCGTTGCATCTCTTTCTCTTGCAATCGGGCGAGACTGTTGACTCGTGACTCGATCCCACGTAATGAATACGCCAGGTGGGGTGTGTGATGGGCGGGTGCGGGGAGGTCGAATCGGGTCGGGCTTACTTTCAGAACCAAAACCTACTTGGTAATTGGGACCCTCACATGAACGTTTAGTGGTAAATCATTAAATTGGGATGAATATCAATTATAAATTCATGGTTAACTTTGTTTAACATCCTTTCAAAAAATAAAAAAATAAAAAATAAATAAACTTTGCCTAAAATTAACTTTTTTACTTAGCTAAATAATTTAGTTTCAAAGTAAACTGTTTCAGACCATCTTTCAAAAAAAAAAAAAAAATTTATCTATACGAACTCAAACTATCCTCATTTTCTTTGAAATGTTAAACATTTTATCATATAAATTATAGGCAACATTAAATAATTTTTTAAAACATTAAAGCTCTATATAATGTAATAATTAAAATAAATTGCATGTAGAGAGAGGATACAAAATGCTAAGTAATCTATACAAAATGCAAAACTCTTCTATCATTTTATATTTGAATTTGAGGTTCTAATTGTAGCATAAAACTCTTCTATCTGTACAAAATGCACTGTTCTAATTTTAACAACATTAGATTATCTTGGACGGTAATCATTATATTATCTACACAGCTGTGTGGCAATCAATTTTAAATAGAAACTTGAGTGCTTTTTTTTTTTAATGTACAAGGGGGTGGGTTTGAAAATAATTATTGATGACCTATGCGTTGTTACTCCGTGGAGACAAAATATTTGTTTAAGAAATAAAAAAATAAATATTTTAGTTGAATCGCAAAATCATACTGACCAAACAGCCGGCATTAAGTGGGCGGGGAGAAACTGGTCTTATTTTTAGTTCGTGATTAATACTTTGAATTTCAATGTGAGTAGAATAACCAAAAAATCTTATCTGAAAGTACTGATTTAGAATAATTTATAATTGGTTTAAAGCTACTATTGCTACTATTCTTTTAAGCTTCAAATCATTTGATGGTTTTCAACAATTAATTAAAAATTGCATTTCCAAAACGTACCTAAATGCTTACATTATTTTATGATTTTTTCTTTTGTGTTGAACTGATAAACAGATGTGTTATCAGCTCCATTAAATTTAAATTGTTGTGGATAATCGTGCTTTATTTCTTAAATTTAATGTATAAGAGGGGTTGCAATATAATTATTGATGATCTCTTATCAGATTCCGTGTAGACAAAATCTTTTTTTAAAAAATTAAAATAAATATTATAGTGGATTGCAAAATCATAATTGATCACCTAATGCTTTGGCATTAAGGGGGATCGAGAAACGAGTAATTACAGTATCGGTTTCAATGAAGCAGAATAAATCCAAATAATCTTAGCTGAAAGTATTGACTTAGGATAATTTAAAATTGGTATAAACTTGCCACAAATGCTACTATTCTTTTAAATCTCGTTTTTTCTATCTAGCAGAGATGAAAAGCTAGAAAGTTTTTAGGGGTGTGAAGGCCATGGATTCACAGGCGCAGCTACTTCAAAACAAGATGATGGTAAGCTCACATAGTGTTGTTTCCATGGCTGGCTTTTTGGCCACATGATACCATACTTGAGCTGGCCGAAGCTCATTGCTCAGAGGGGTCATCGCGTTTTGTCTCCCACCTCTCGGAACATAGACCGTCTTCCCAAGCTGCCGCCGAATTTGATATCATGTATCTCCTTCGTTAAGCTCCCATTACCTCACGTGCCGAACCTACTGAGAATGCAGAATCCACCACGGATCTCCTGAGAACAAAGTCCAGTTCCTCAAGCCAGCCTACAATTTGCTACAAGAACCCATAACTGGCTTCCTGATGCCGCGCTCCTGATTGGGTCTTTCATGATTTCACTGCTTATTGGTTGCCGCCGATCGCCACCAAACTGGGTATTTCATGCGGATTTTTGTATATTCACAGCGTCTACTCTTGCTGTATTGATCCTAGCGGTCAAGATCAGCGTACGGGAGGCCGAGGAGGTTCACCGTTTCCCCCAAGGTGCCCTTTCCTTCAACAGTAGCGTTTCGGTACTTCGAGGTCAAGAAGATCTTTAACCATGCTATCTTGGGTGATGCTTCCGGCGCCTCCGATATGCACCGATTCTCCACCTGTCTCAGAGGCTGTGACCTTTTGGCCGTGAGAAGTTGTGAGGAGTTGGAAGCCGAGTGGCTGCGCCTCCTGGAGGAGCTTTACCGGAAACCAGTCGTCCCGGTGGGTCAGCTCCTCCTATCACGCACTATAGACGACACAGATTGACGCTGAGGATGGCCAATCAAAGGCCGGCTGAGAAACAAGCAGGAGGATCGGTGGTGTACGTGGCATTCGGGAGCGAGGCCACACCCAATCAGACTGAACTCGCTGAAATCGCTCTAGGGTTGGAGCTGTGCGGGCTACCCTTCTTCTGGGTTTTAAAATTGAGGCGGGGGGGACCTTCTGATACAGAGGTGCTCCAGCTGCCGGAAGGATTCGAGGATCGAACCCAGGTCGTGGTGGAAAATGAGCTGGGCGCCCAGTTGAAGATACTGGAGCCCCTCCGTCGGTGGGTTTTAAGTCACTCAGGGTGGACTCTCCGTGGTGGAGGCACTACAGTTGGAGATACCTCTCATTCTTGACTTTTTCAGCCGATCATGGGTTGAACGCTGTTTTCTACGAGAGAAGAAAATTGGGGTATTTGATCCCAGAAATGAGCAGGATGGATGGTTTACTAGGATGCCGTGGCCCATTCACTGAGGCTGGTAGGAGGCAGGCAAGATTTACAGAGATAAAGCCAAAGAAATGAGAAAAATATTTGGAGACAGGGATAGACAGAACCAGTACCTGGATACTTTCGTGAATCGCCTCAAAGAACATAGGCATTCCAGAACCAGTACGAATGTTTAATTATTTTAAATTGAAAATATTAAGTTCACTATCGATTTTTGTTTTATTTTTTGTTATAACTTCAATCGAATGTTTAGTTATTTTAAATTGGCGTTCACTGTCGATTTTTATTTTATTTTTGTTAGAACTTTATTTAGCGGTATCTTCTCTACCATTTTGCACAACAATTAGCCATATACCTGATGTCCACTTCACCAGTTTGGAATCATTGAACTGCTTTAAAACCATTAGGCCTGCTCCTTTTAAAAAACCCTTAAGAGTAGAAAGTAAAGTACTCCATAGGGAAAGAAAAAAATTATTAAAGAAAATTATTTTATGTTTGATTTTAACAATGAAAAATATAAACAAAAATTTATATGTTTTGAATTTTTTTAGTTATTATATAATAGAGAAACAAATGAAATGAAATGGAGTTTGGAATAAATATATATATAATTTAAATTTATTTTATATTTTTCTTTTCTTTTCATTTTTTACTATTTTCTTTACTTTTTGGGTTTAAACGGAGCCTAAAAGAATTACCAACCAAGCCAAATCTACAATACATGGTAAGGACTAAGGAGTGATGTTTGCGAAGCAACAGCAGAGTGAAGGCCATCTTTAATGATAAAACCATGAATCAACTTACCAGTATCCACATTCTCTAAATTACCACAACAAAAGCCTGACAGTGTTCTCATTTGCTTCAATGCTCCTTCTCTAGTCTTATTCTTGAGAACATGTAGAGATTCACCATTTTATCATGATTACTATAACCGAAAATCAAAAGTTCGTATACAACCATATAAAAGTTTGGATCTTATTTAATTTAAAATAATCAGACACGTGATCATCAAGAATTGAATTTATAATACTAAGACAATTCCATAAAAAATAATTGTGATTTTACACAAAAAATAAACAAGCAAAAGTAAAACCTGATAAACATTTTTCTTCCCTCAAATTGGAAGGTTAAGAGAATTCTTATTCTTCTTATCTTTTTTTGTAGGTTATGAAAAAAATTAGAAAATATCAAATGCCAAAAACCATAAAGATTACAACAGTCACTATACTCATTCATTTTTAGAGGAGTCATAAATTGTTATTGTAATATTTTGATATAATTAACAATTTTGTGTAATTATTTTTCTTAAGTGGTCAAATTAATTGTTTGACTATGTTATTGTATATGAAAATTTTAAACATTTCAATTTGAAAATTTTAATTTAATTTTATAACTTATAATTTTGTGTGAATTAGGTTTTTAGGTCACCAAGGGGAAAGAAATTAAATGTGTTATTCTTCTTCTTATTATTATTATTAAAAATCTCTATTTAATTATATGGAAATCTATTATTATTATTATTATTATTTTTTGAATCATGGAAATCCATTATTTTAATATAGGATATAATTATTACTTTAATAGGAAATGAGTTAAAGATGACAATTTCTAAAAGTGTTGTTGGATACAAAAATTTCAAAGATTATGCTTTTACTAGTATCATTGTTAATACATCAAAAGTTGATGCTTGCTTTAAGAGTAATTGCATGAATTAATCAAAGGATGATGCTTTTTGAAAAGCTGCCATTATTCACAAACACTTATAGTGTCCACCATGGTGATGACGCTTCGAAAAGTGTCATCTCATATATTTCTGGATGACTTAAAAACGTCATTATCCGTTTTTTTATTTGTAGTTTTTTTTTTTTTTGAAGAGAAATAATTTCATTGATTCAACTAGCAATATATCAATAAAAACATAAAATCAAAATCGCTAAAAACCATAAAGGATAAAATAATATCCAAGTTAATAGTATAATAAAACGATTCAAAGTCTATACATTTTATACTTGAGTTTAAACATTTGATATTACTATTATGACTATAATACCTTTGAATCAAGTTCTGCAACATACTGACGACCATTGATTTGATTTCTTGTCTCTGATTTTATATACTTTACTCGTTTAAATCGCCTAAACATAAATAAACGCCGTATCACAACGATGAAAACTAAATCATCATAACGAGACAACACAACCACCCACCGTACCAAAACGACGACAACTACACGTGCACAAAGGCGGCGACAATCATGCACACTAAGGCGACACCGAATCACTAAAAACATATAAAAACTTAAATATGTGTTGAAGAATTACTTTATGACAAAAAAAAATGGAAAAAAGGTGTAGAGAGGTGATTTTACCAAAAATAACAAAAAAAGCACCCTTTATTACTTAAAGAAAAAAAGGCGAAAAAAGTTTAGAAAAAAAGGAGTTAGTATTTATAGAACCAATTTTCACTTTGGCTTCTTGTAATGTTTTCTTACACTTATATATCATACTATAAAAAATATAACTCTTCTTATACTTGTTTTTAACCAACAATATATAAAAATATATAACACGCATGAGCTCTTCTTCTGCCTTCATGTACAAAACCCAGAACAAAAAAGCCTTGAAAACAATGAAAAATGTGAACTCATCAAGAACCATACTTAGATAAAGCTCAATTGCTTCTTCACTTCTTTCATTCCCAACGTAAGAAGCAATATTCATAGAATTCCATGCATTAGAACTTTCCAAAAATAAAGAAATTAAAAAACATGTTAAAAAATGTGGTTTGAAAAATAATTCTAAATATGATACGCTTCTTTTCTCCACATCAATAAGACACGTAATATCAAGCTTCAAAAAGCTGAATTTTAAGTTTTGAAAAAATGCCCTTCAAAAGGCACTTTCAATTTTCGAATTTTTAAATATTTTTCAAGCAGATAATTTCACTTGGGGATAAAAAATTTTAAATTATAAAAAGTGTTTCTTCAAACAACACTTTTAATATAACATTTTAGATAACTATTACCAATATTAGATAAAGTTTGTGATCTCTGTCATGTATATTTTATCCAAAATTACCTAAGATTGTGTTATTGGAATGTCAATCATCTTGAATCAATGCTCCTAAGAATTAAACCACATTACCTTTAAAATGAAAAGAATAAAACTATAGTAATACATTGAAGGAAACTAAGAAAAGCAAGCCCAATTTTTTTATATATTATGTAAAACTAAATAAGCTTACCCCAAACATATAATAATAATATTAATAAATTACCTTCCAAAATAAATAATAATAAATTAGATATACAATTTAAATAAATAAAACTAAAAATATCAATATATTTATATGAAATATATATTTTATATATTTA
>JAEQBH010008883.1:0-85788 GCA_016808115.1 Tetrastigma voinierianum | reverse complement strand
TTCTCTAGGACGGCTTTTCTTGCTTTCATACATTCTTACAAACCTTGTTGCTTTTCCCACCGTTGGCCAGCGTTTCATGACCCCATTCTGCATTCAAGAAAGAGGCAACTACACAAACGGTAGTAACTACGAGGCAAACCTCGATTCCCTCCTCACCTCCTTCTCTAATACCACCGTTGATTAAGGATTTTACCACTCTTTCACCGGCGAAGTCACTGGGATCGGATTCTGCAGAGGCGACATCCGGCGGGTGGATGAGTGCCGTAGTTGTATGAACACTACTAGCCATGAACTGAGACGGCAATGTCCTAACAGTAAGGAGGCAATTATATATGACGATGTGCGCATTACGTTATTCTAACTTCTCCATATTTGGTAGTAGTTGGTGTAATGGCTGATCGAATCGGCGTAGATATTGTCGAAACGGATGATAAACTCTTCACGACTATAAAATGCATCTTAAGTTGAGAGGAACATCTTTATTTTATGTCAAGAAGTTTCTCACCATTGATGTGGGATGTGACAAACACCCCATGAGAGGCCTTAACATCCTCATTGTATCTCATGTGAGATTGTGAGAGGCAAATGGACACACCTATGGAGCCAAATAAAATAGACACAGCGTCGAGGTCGATGATTGACTCGATCACCGTTTGTAACGCCGGCGTAGTGTAGATATTACGCTTTGGGCTCGAGACCTCGCGAACTTAAAGCAGCGATACACTAAGTTGAGAGGAATCCATACTTATATAATGTCAAAGTTTCTTCCTTATCCGTGTGAGATAAAATTGTTGGAAACTAAATCCTCATGTTCAACAGTCCAATAGGGACAAGTCGGTATGAGGCCAGTCACAGCGGTTGCTAAGCGAAGTTGTTGCGGCGTTGATTAGTGCTCAAAAAGTGTTATTTTGAATCATGTTTATTGCAGGTTTTGAGCACTTTTTGTGTACTAATCAACGTAATTAACCCGATTTACACATTAAGGTCCCTGTATTCTCTTGATGCGGCGAGGCCCCCAATTTTGTAGTTTTATTATTTATGTCAAAAATTGTTGGAGTCGATCAAGCCGCGAATAATTCGAATCGAACTCAACATTGCATATCAGAAACTAGAAGAAAAGAATAGTAGAAAATAGAAGAAAAAGTACCACAATAAAAATTTTGCAGGGTTGCGAAATTTGCTTCCTGCTTGCCACTATTCATGCCTCTGCACACTGTTCACTTCTCACACACTGTTCATGCTGCCCGTTTGAAGTTTTTCCTTTTTGTTCCTCTTTTGATTTCTTCCCATTTTGTTCTTGTAACAGTTAATTGCTTTTGTTGATTTTGGTAATTTTGCTTGTCTTGGTGGCTATATAAGCCATTTGTATACATTGTAAAGGGAGACTTTTTGTCCAGTGATTAAACTTTTGGCGCGAAGAGCTCCAGTTTTCCCGCTTTTCTTCTTCTCTCCCATTTTCTCTCATTTTCTTCCATTTTCTCGACTACCAAACACCCCTTGAGGATGACAACTCAAGGGATGGTTGGCTAAAACCCCTCCATCCTTGAAGAAGAGGGCTACTGGGTACCAGTTTTGAGGTAAAATGATTGTTCTCTTGTATTTAATGCAAGCATTTATGGGTATTTATGTCTCTAGCTACTCCTGATATAGGTTTAAATATCTTAAATATACCACTGATTAACTTTGTATTTGCTTAAGCTTTGAGGTTCGGTGGATGCTTATTGCTAGATCCATTGATGCTCCAGGTTGGTGCCACCCTCTGACCAGGTCTTGTAGGGTAGGTTTAGGAGGCGTGTTCTCATTGTCTAGGAGCATTTATGCTCATTAAATGCCATTTTCCAAAAGGGAAAATTATAGGGTTTAGTTTTTAAAGCTAAATGAAGATCCGGTTCGGGAAATGACTATAGGTCATCCTCCCAGCCAGCGAGGAAAAGGACCCCGAACTTCTCATTTACGTATGACCTCAAACCAGGTAGCCTAATGCTTCAAGGAGTTCTTTTTTCTTATTTTTATTTCGTTTTGTTTCAGTTTCAAACATTCACCTCACTTGTTTTACAAAACCACACAAATCTTAAGTGAAATTCACCATTTTTGAATCAACTACTTAATCATTTTATCTGAAAAAACCCATCCCCTTGAGTTAAGCCCTAAGAGCCACTATATTGTAGTAGCTTTGGTACGGCAGTGAGGTGACAGACCTTCCAGTTCTTATCAAATATTGTCGGAGGATCTGTAGGACACTTCAGCGGTTTGCTCGGCAGACTCGTCGGATCGAAGAAATCAGAAGTGAACCTCGAAAAGCTTTCTATATAACGGGTTTACTATTAAGCTGCGAAATTAAAATTTTAACAATTAGTTAGGAGTGATAAAAAATTTTATAACTTTGTTTCAAATACTTTTATAAATTTTTCGACTCTGCGGCTGTTTGATAAGCAAAATTTACGTAGAAATTGACACTTCTACCCAAAACCTCGATTTCTCCCAACTTCTTTATTCCCAAACTTGCAATAATCATTATCATATTTCCACCAACATGCCACATCAACACTAAATTCTCAATTTATAAATACAAACTTACAAATTTAAGTAGAATATATCTAGATGCATCATATATATGAAATGCATGAATATTATTTACAAATATATACAAAAATTTCAAAATCTAAACATGTATTGTTCAATTACATATCCATCTCTCATACAAAAGTTTTACATTATAGGTCATAAGTTGCCCACCTATATAGACAACAAAATGATGACGTCTGTGCGTCATCGATAACTTTTTAATGGAATATAATTAGCTACAAAATGAACAAACAAGTTAGTGCAACGAAAATATATATCACATACGCTAACATGACAATTTATCATTTGTTTTATGATTTCTTTCAAAAACCCTATGTATATCCCTTAATTATTTTAACCATCACGGGCGATTTAAAACTAGCGTCAACGTGAAGCTTACTAAGTCATCTCAACCACTAAATTCAATTTACTGCATCGTGCGTAGGGCGCTAAGGTTATCTTGAGCAACGCAAATCACGGGATTTACTACCTTCATGGTGTAGTGCTCTAAAACTTCTGAGCAGCTTCTGAGGCGGAATTTCTTGCATCGCCGCGTGAGTACCAAACTATACAATTAGCCAACTAAATCGCGAGATTATGCATCGTGGCTGTATAAGCGCTTATACTTTCTATGAAGCCACGGGCAACTACGTACGTAATTTTCTGCATCGTCACATAGTGCTTGATTCGGTACCCGCGATGAGCTGAGCTAAAATCAACAAAGAGTTTATATACACCTAAGTTCCTACTATGCTGGTAGTCAAAACTACTTTGCGAGTATAGTGGTCTAGAGGTCGAACACGGGGATGGGTTTTTCATCCTAAAAATCGTTTGCATATGTAAGTGCCTGCGAAGGTAAGACTTTCTATTTGGACTTTTTGGATTTTTGTTTCAAAAAACGATTGATGAGTTTGGCGATTAGCGTAAGCAAAATGAAGTGTGAAAGTTAACTTTTGAAGATTTAGGTCACTAACTTGGTAACTTAGGGCAAACAAATTGTCCTCGGGTTATCCTCGCGTTATGACAAGCAACCTATAGTCAAGCCACACAACCGGATCTATGTTTATTAGCAAAACCTCACCACTAAATCAACTCTATTTGAGTTAACACAAATAACATGCATCTATTGCCTTCTGAGTTTGAAACAACATTAAACATCATTTCGGTGGCTACCGTAGAAGACCATCCTAAAAACCTGGTGCATCTAGCGATAAGTATCTGTTTGTATCTGCACGTGGTAAGAAGTATTGGCCAGTCAATAGCATTCAATAGTACTTTATTCAACAATATTTTGAGAAGATAGAGGTAATGGCAGTGCTGTGGCTTTTAATACAAGGGGACAACTTGCATATGCCCCGCCCACCAAGCTAGCTTCTTCTCTTCAAAGAAAAGGGGCTTAGCCAAGCATCTCTTGAGTTGTCATCCTCAAAGGAAGTGTTTGGCAGCCAAGAAAAATAAGGAAAGAGGAGAGAGAAGAGAGAAAAGAAAAACCCTAACTAAACTATGAGACAAAAATAAAAACTTACCAAAAATTGCTTCTCGATTTGTTGCTTAGGAGTTTGCAAAATGGGAGGGGCTTATATAGGCCACTTGATGTATGAAATACCACAAGCCTAACAATTTGGCTAATTTTAGGGACAAGAGAGTAATACACCAAAATTGAAGTGGGTTGCATTAATTACAAAGGCATGACAAGACGGTGAATTTAAGCTAAGGCTCAAGATTTCGCTAAGGCTCAAAATTTAGCTAAAATAAGTGAAGAATTTGGCTAATAGCGGTGTACAACTAGAATTTCACTAGGCTGTGGTGTGTGGAGTGGCGAGAAATCTGAATTTGGTAGGAGCGATTGCCTGGCGAGGATTCACGGTGTCTGGCGAAAATTGGTAATTTAAGCTAAGATTGCGAAATTTTAAGCTAAGATTCGTAATTTTAAATCGATGAATTTTATGACATCTTACTTAGAATGCTGAGATTCTTGATTCATCATTTGCATTGCTTCGTCCTCTCTTGCATCCGATTTCCATCCGCGTTGCCTTCATTCTTTCTTTGATTTTGAGAATTCGATTGATGGCTGACAATTGAGTTCAATCTTCATGTGATTCATCATATGTCACGATATTGAACTCCCAAAGTCTGTAACCTATGAAACAACCAAAAATAACCTACAAGCGGCATAAGTGAAACTAAGAAGACTTGAACACTTCAATTGGTATAAATGACATGATTAGTGCGCAAAAAGCACTCAAAACCTATCTAATATAGGGTTCAAAATAGCACTTTTTGGGCACTAATCACACCCCCCAACCGAAACGTTGCTAGTCCCTTAGCAATGCAAAAACTAAAAGGATATGTATGCAGTGATTTTCAAAAAGTTCATGATTTAAAAGGGTTTATGTACATATAAACATTGTACTTAAACTGAAAAATGGACACCAAGTTTGAAAACCGACATGAAAGAGCCAAAACCATACAAGAACAAAATTTTTTTAGGTCAATATTGATTCCATGATTCTCAATTTGAATTTCCACCTAAGTCTAATGGTTCTTTATATAATCAGTTAAGCGATAAATTGCAAATTTGTCCCTCCCAAACCTAGCCTTGTCATGGCCTTAAGGTACATTGAACAACCTAGATAAGGATAGTTAAGCACCATATGTTTCAACTATATTGTAGGGTGCAATGCTTAAAATCCGACTTCACAAAGTCCGTGTAGCGGGTCCACCGATGACTCCCGGTAATAATTGGAGTTTAGGGCATCAGCGAAAAGATCGCGACCCTGAGCTCTACGGGCTTCACCGGACTCACGAATGACTTCGAAAATCAGAAGCACCCGACAAATGGGTTCAGACTCTACCTATCCGCAATAACAACGAACACTAAATCGATGACTCCCAACCAATTAAGGCTTAGAGGCATCGGGTTTCAAAAGGCTTCGCCATACACCCCTCGGACCGTGCTCGGAGTTTCAAGTGAAGCTTCACGACTTTATTTTCTTTTTCTTTGCTTTTTCTTTTCTTTTTTGCTTTTCCTTTTCTTTTCCTTTTGGAAGACAAAATTGGTCTTCAAGTGTGGAGGTAACACAAACCCTATCTTAGGTTTCCAACATGCTTAAGGCCGTATGCAAGCGAAAGGAAGTAAACAAATTCCACTGACTTATTGGAACAATCACGAATCTGGTGTGTGAATTAGCATAAGGAGAAATTTTCAAGTTGAGCATCTTTGGAACTGGCCCGACCAAAAGCGTTTCAAGCATGGAATTTGTTCTAACATAAAGGCGACAAACATGGCTTCAAATTTCCAATAAAAAACAATTCAATTGTCCAATTTGAAGCAATTCAATTGTTCAATTGAAGCAATTAAATTGTCCAATTGGAGACAAAAACGATTACATATGGTGAAAGCACAAAACATGGTATGCAAATATCTGTAAATATATATAGACTGAATAGCTTTTGATATAGCCAAAATGGCTAGTACATGCATACCAAAGCTAAACATACAAACATATCACTGCCTACTATGGCTAATACATAAATCCTAAACAAAATTGGTAAATGAGTTGATAAAGCGGTAACTATACAAAATCATAAAAAAGAAACTACAACCACCTACTCGCACGTCAGTGGTGGTAGATCTGGCTATTCTTCTTTATGACAAAACATCCCAGTAGAAATTTGCGTGCATTGGTGGGCTCCCTCTCTCTGATCCCGGGGAGGAACACGGAAGGCCCAGGAGTGCGTCTGGCGAGAGCATAGAGTGACCTTGGGCGGCCTCGATCTGAAACTTTTTGTGTAAGTACGCTAGTGAGCTTGAATGGCATCCATCACACACACCAATCTCTACCGAAGCGGGTGTGAGCACTTTTCGGGTGAATGGTGCGCTGAATAGGATGGACCAGGTGTATCAGCTGCAGCTGCGGATGTGGTGTGTGGAGGAGGAGATGAAGGTGACATCTGCGGCCCGGACTCCCTCTCATCTCGGGCTCGAGGGGCCGGGGCATGTCTCGTCTCGTAGGAGTCTCGACCACGTCCGGTACCTCCTCCCGGTCTGTTGTCGGAGGTGGAAAGATCACGGGTGTGGTCATCACCGCTCAACCGAGCCAGAACCCGGGGGCATCTAATCCTCACTCTCAATCCACAGGCTCCTGCGGGAATCCCAAATGCTCTAGAACCTGGCAGAGTAGTCTCGGCATCAGCAACGGAAGACTCTCTGCTCGCACCAGGCCCTTCCGATGGACCTTCTCCTCGAAATGCATCAAGGAGGTCATCACCAGCTCAGAGGGACTAAACCAGTATCCCTCTGAGATCCGGTAAAGAGCCTCCAAGATGGCTCCCCTCCGCTGTACATAATGCTGCAGCGGGAATAGACTGGTCCGGAATAAATGGTCAATCAGCAACATCGGGGAGGGAGGCGCACTCCTGAAAAGTGCGAATCATTGTGGTGTCTACGGCCGGTGGTCAGAGACCATCTCGCGCTGAGTCGGGTGGGCCCAATCTCTATAACCCTCTGCATTGGCCGGCGGTATATGCGGGGGGCTGAAAGCTCTTTGAAATATCGGCCGCTCACCGGAGTGCTGTGGCGATCGTCAATAGAAGCGAAGCTCACCGCACGGACCATGCGCTCCTCGAGATGTCTTCAGTGATAGGCGCAGCACCGCTCGTGGTAATATCTTGCCTCGGAGTCATGAAGCGTGGTGAATAATCCTCGATCCAATCTCATGGACTCCCTAAATGCAGGATCGACCCTCGGCCCAGGGACATCGTAGAATGATTTGATGAAAGTCCCTCGAATGTAGTGCGGTATTCCACTGGAATTAGGGTGCCACTACGAACAGCGGCCTCGATCCACGGAGGTAGGTGACAAGCGAGGCGGTGGTATTGTCGCCTCCACGGCGCGTGTATTTGGTGGCTGGGGCCGAGGAGGGAGAGATGACTCGCCCGGGGGCAGCCGTGTGAGGCCCGCTTTGGAGGAATCGGGCCCTCCTGGCTCTCCTCCCCGGTACGGGGGTGATGGGACCGGGGGTCCCGTCCGTGTCGATAGCGGTGAAATCCACGGGGCTCCTCAGTGTTTGCCTCGGACCCCGGTGATGTCTTGGAGCCGGGACCAGGGATTTGAGACCTCTCTCTCGGGTGTGCGAATCTAACCAGCGGTGAAGTAGGGACCCACCTCGTCACGAACCATATCTAAAATGAATAAAATCTTGGAAGAGGGGCTCGACTCAGCGAAAATGCAGGCGAGGCTCTTTATCTACGACGAGACTCACTTGGAGGTGGCGAATCACTAGAGGCTCAATCGGATCGAACAAGGGCTCAGCGTTTGTAGCGGCTTAGGCTACGAGAAATAGCCAAATAAGGCTGTAGAGGACCAAATGCTGAGACGGGGGCAAAAATAGCTGAACCATGGGCAAGAGGGTCACGGCCCCGGCGGTGGGGCTCAGCGAGGCTCGGTAAGAAGTGGCTCAATTTTGGGGGGCCGGCAACTCCCGGTGTGAGCAGTCAAGGCTGCGTGTAGCGTGGCTGATGCTAGCTAGAGTGGAGGCTCGGTCGGGGATCGGTCGAGAGCTGGGTCGGGAGTTGAGCTTGGGCGCCGAGCGAGACGAGATGCGCGGGTATGGCGAGGGGTAGCGGCAAGCGGCTCGTCGAACGAGGGCGCAGCTCCGGCGTCGCGGTGACGGCGGTGGCGAGGCTGGGAAGACTCGAGGCCCATTGGGAGGAGAATGTGATGGCAAAATGAATGACACCGCCACCCCCCCGGGTTTAAATAGGCTTGTTTGTGGCGACCCCGAAGAGAGGTCTCCCGGCACCATTTTTCTCGCTATTTTAGCCGAATTTGGCCACGGCACTTCTGAAATTCAAAATTGCTATATTAATTATGACTAATATGAAATAAAAAATTTATAATAAAATTACTATATCTCATATGAAATGAAATTAATACTAAGTACTATAGTATAAAAACAAAGTACCAAAAAAGCATTGGAAAATGATAAATTAAAAATTTTCTAAAAATAATAACTAAAAATGTTTAAAATTGTGTGAATTAAAACAAAAAACAAAAATTATGAGCGCAATTCGATTTTTGAAAACAAGACGACTCATTCTCAAAAATTACTCAAGGGTGAGGAGAATGATAATCTCTCGACTCCTACTTGGTAACTGGAGTTTCTCCATTGTTTGGGTGCCCATTTGTTGACTGTTCCTCGGTGATGGTACATTGAATTGAGCAATTGGCTTGCAGTGGAGTGTTGATGGCAAGGTGATATCTTCATCTCTAACAGTGATTACTCCTGCAATTCTGGACAACGTGCTTCCACTGCATCACCGACCATTTAAAACAACTTCATCGATTAATTTGATTTTCATAATTTCTAGCAACTTTTGCTTGTTGTTCAAATAAAGATGTTTAACTCCAAGGTCATGTTGCAAAGGTAAGTTGCATGACTCCATTAGGCAATTTATGATTACGCATTTCTTTGTGGCAAAATAGTCTTCCCTAAGATGATTAGTATGATTAAGGTTCACTTCTGCCAGGTGGCTCAGTGTCAAGCACCACAAAATCTACTGGGTAGTAGAATTTGTCTATTTGCATAAGACATCCTCAACTATCCTTAAGGGATTTTTACGATGTGTCGACGATGAAGTGTGATGTTAATCGGTTTAAGTTCTTTTGAACCTAGCGCTTTGTACACGGGAGCTCCGACGTGGGTTCTGCGGCTCTAAATTAAGCAATGATTTGTACATGCTCTTCCGCTAATATTGGTAAATTGTGGGAGATCACTGGATCCTTGTATTTGACGAGAGTATTTACTTTGGATTATGGCACTGACTTGTTCGGTGAAATGCCTTCTTCTCAATGCCCCAATCCGCCTTGATTGTGCAAAGATCTTTGAAATTTTGCATAGCGGGGACTTGTTTGATTATGTCGATAGAGTATGTTAACCTTCACTTGAAGACAGCCTCTAAAATGCACCTTGTTGAGATGCCTTCTTCTTACCTCTAAGTGCTTGTGGAAATGGAGGTGGTATGCGGTATTTCATTGAATCTTCCTTTAGGAGAATATGCTCAGACTGCAATTCTCCTCCCTGATTGGATTCTTCCTTTGACTTTGTGTTTGTGGGTTTATCAACCTCTTTTCCACTTCTTAGGGTAATTATGGCCTTAACCTCATCCATTCGAATTGTTGGATGATCTACCTCATGGTTCTTTGGGTTTAGCCTTCTTTGGGAGAGGGAACCTTCCTCTTTCTTTAACCACCTAGCCACTTGTTGATCTTGGTGATGGAATCTTTTGTAGGTTATCAATTTTTTTGGTTTAGATTGCTCTCAAGCCAAGTCATTCTCTTAGTAAGTGTAGCACTCTAGTATCAATCCTTTGTGCAGTTGCACATTGATTCCTTTTGCTCTTTCCACAAAGTTGCCTACCATATACTCAAATTTGAAATGGCTTGTTCACGAGGTGAGGATGGTGAGTGGTTGTGGTTGAAGTGGGAACAAAGCGTGGTTTTGGTACCTAGGGAGTACATAAGCAAAGGGAGTGGGTTTCCCGAGGAAGGTTAAGGGTGATTCCTCAATTAGAATTTGTAGGTATTTCCATGAGGCATTGGGTTTGTGGTGGCTTATATTGTCTAACGGTATTTGCACAGTGACATCAAATCTTCCAGCGTGAGGCCACTTGGACCTGTTCCTCTTGGATGTTCGAGGGATTGAAATTAGTGCAAGTTGGTGTGTGCGGGATTTTTCGATCCTTTGCATGTACTTCATGGAGCCTTTTTCCTTCAAGCTCCTCCGCCTTCTAGCTAAGGTTGAAATCTAGCTTTCATTTCTATATCCTACGGTGTATAAATCCCACCGCCAGGAGTTAAATTTGAAGGCCTCACGTTGTTTCCATTTCCCTAGGGTTTGCTCATCTGACCCTTGAAGTTTGACCGCGTATTTAAAAAATCCATGGCCGTCAGGATCTTTACTCGAGAAAGTCTCCTCCACACATGGTTTCAAAATTTGCCTCCATGGCGGAAACATACCACCATAGAAGTGGTTTACCGACATCCGTAACATCAAACCCGTGATGTGGAGCACGCGATGATCTCCGTAGTCTCGAAACAACGATAAAACCTCTCACCATCCTTGGCGCAAGGTGTAAATTTGTCTTTTCAAATTATTAGTCTTATGAGCGAAGAACTTCTTAGGGATTGCACTTTGCAGCTCGGCCCGATTTCTAATGGTTCTAGGCCTCGATGAATTTGAATCTTGGCCTTGTCCTTTAGGGTCGATTAAAATGCTTTTGAACCCGGCAAATCCATGTTCATCATACCTTCCTTAAGGTAGTGCAAACCTCCTCAAAATCCCCTAATATGAGTGTATGGATTTCATTTTCCATACCATGATATGTGGGGAGTAGAGTGCACCCAGTATGGCCCACTCGGCTGCTACATCGCCGGCGGGAGGAATGATACGAGGATGGGAGCCTTAACTCTAGGAGGGTGGATGTGATCCCTCATGGTTCTATAAATTTGTTGGATTCATTGGGGTTCAGGAGCTGACTACGTTGTTCTTCGGAGTAATTGGATCCATGGTATCGGTGTGTACATGACTTCTTGGCCCAAGGTCAGTTGTGTCGCGATTCTATCACGGAGTCTTTCTGAGTTCCTACGTCGTATTTACATACAGTGACACACAAAGGCGAGACACAACAAAGAGCACAAACCAACTTGCAAAAGGTTAGGAGTTAGCTAAAATAAATGGCCGTATATAAAAAAAAAAAACAGTCAAATTCTTGCCAAAGTGTTGAAAAACTTGCGATTCACACTGGCTGGAGTTACAAAAAAGAGTTAAAACATTACCTTCACTTGTGATGTTAATCCACAAGTACACTTCAACTTATCATTCGGTAGTTTTGGCACCATCCCGGCAACGTAGCCATTTGATTCGTGCCGCAGGTAGGCTGAGCTAAAATCAACCAAAATTTATATACACCTAAGTTCCTACTCGCCGTAGTCAAGCTCTTTGCAATATGGTGGTCTAGGGTCGAACACGAGGATGGGTTTTTCATCCACAAAAATGGATTTGCATAAGTGCACGAAGGTAAGACTTTCTATTTGGAATTTTTGGATTTTTGTTTCAAGAGTGTGATGTGAGTTTGGCCCGAGTAGCTGTAAAGCAGAAAATGAAGTGTGAAAGTTAACTTTGAAGATTTAGGTCGTAACTTGGTAACTTAGAAACGAAACAATTATCTCGGGTTTCCCATCCTCGCGTTATGACAAGCAACCTATAGTCAAGCCACAACCGGATCTCTATGTTTAGCTTAACCAAACCTCACCCTAAAAATCAACTCCTATTTGAGTTAACCACGAGATAACATGTCTCATTACTATGGTTTGAAACCCTAACATTAAACATCATTTGGTGGCTCGTAAAGAGACCATCTAAAAACCACGGTGCATCACAGCAATAAGTATACCTTGTATCTACACTTTATGTTAAGTATTGGCCGAATTAACATTCAATGCTATTCAACCATATTTGAGAAGATAGGGCCATAAACACGGTACACCGTAGCTTTTAATACAAGAGACGACACGCATATGCCCCACACTCAAGCTAGTTTCCTTTCTCTTTACCAAAGAAAAGAGCAGCGAAACTTGTCTATGAGAGTTGTCATCCTCGAGAAATTATTTGGCAATAAGAAAATAAGGGAAAGAGGAAGAAGGAGAGAAAAGCAAAACCCTAACTAAGCTCTGAGACAAAAATAAAACACCAAAGAATTAGCTACCACTCAATTTGTTGCTTAGGGTTACAAAATGGGAGAGGGGCTTATATGAGCCACCCAATGTATGAAAATACCACAAAGCCCTACAACAATTTGACTAATTTTAGGGACAAGAGAGTAATACACCAAGGTGAAGTCGGTTGCATTATTAATTACAAAAGCATGACAAAGCGGTGAATTTCGCTAAGGCTCAAAAAATTTCGCAAGGCAGCGAGAATTTAAATACAGCTAGCGAAAATTTAATGCTCAGCGAAATCCTGAATAGCGAAAATGCAAAATTTCGCTGAGCGTGATGATTTCGCTAGCTAGCCTTGAATTAGCTAGACAGCAAAATTTATGTGGTATAGCGAAAATGCAAAATTAGCTAGGAAACGATTGCCTAAGCGAAATTCACGGTGTCTAGCGAAAATTGGTAATTTAGCTAAGATTGCGAAATTTTCGCTAAGGTTGCGAAATTTTCGCAATCCCGGCAGTACAGCAATCTTAGCTAAATTCACGGGATTTCTTGGAGTTCATCAACGCATTGCTTCTGTCCTCTTGCATCGATTTCCATCACTTTGCTTCATTCTTTCTTTGATTTTTGGTCTGATTGATGGGCGACAATTGAGTTCAATCTTCATGATTCATCATGTCTCGATATTGAACTCCCAGTAACAGCTTTTCAAAACAACCAAAAATAACCTACAAAAATGGCACTTAAAGTGAGCTAAGAAGACTTGAACACTTCAATTGGTATAAATGACATGATTAGTGCGCAAAAAAGCACTCAAAATCTATCTAATATAGGGTTTCAAAATAGCACTTTTTGGGCCTTGTCACGGTGCTAACTTTTCTCTGTTGTGGCGAGCTACAGGACCCGAAATTTCTTGCATCACATAACGCTAAATCTCATTATATCTTAAGAATATACATGGGTTTTAAAACTACATTACTTAGTGTCAAAATCACAAATCTAACTCATTTTGAAGCTTCTAAAACTCTCTTCAAATATTGTCTTTAGATTATAGCCTGTATTCATTACCAACATCAACCAATTACATGAAATTGGAAAGGATCTTGAACCCTTACCTTGAAGCAGCGTCACTCCCCGTCAAACTTCTCTACGAGGCTCGTGGGCGTCGCTCCCACACTTACAATCCACCTACAATATTCCTCATCATTACTAGTGAAAAAAATTTCAATTCTCAATTATAAGGTCAAGAATCTCAACTAAGACCATTTTTCTCTATATATCCTCCTAACTTGTTTCTACTCAACCGAGACTCTCTAATCCTGATTTTTATGTAAAAGTTTTAGTTTTTGATATAGGGATCACCGCAGCGGTCCGTTTAATTTCCTGAAGGCTTGGAACGAAAAAAATTATATTTTTACACAAACGGACGGCGAAATATGAGCAGGTGGTGCTTACGCTGCTCGCGGCTCCGGATTTTCCTTCGTTCTTCTTCCTACGGTTCACTTATATCACCTTATAGTCACACAGGTGCCTTTTGTTTCTTCACTCATTTGAAGCTATGGTTCTAAGGTTTCTTCTCAGTGGAATCACCCGATTTGAATCACGAAACTCAAGTTATTGTATTTTTATATCCAGATTACTCAAATTGGCAAGAACAGAATCTGCACATAGCTCTACTTGGAAATAATTCTGGGCACTCTGGGAAAATTGCTTGCACTTCTTCATATAACTTATTCCCCTAAAAGTCCTATTTTACTCAAATTTGAATCTCAATTTGGATGAGAGAAACTCCCACCTTGAGCCAAAACACTACAGCCATACCCAGAACAGAGCAAAATCAGTGAGCTACACGAGTTCACCTTTCAGTCCATATTTGGGAGCCTTAGAGCTACAATTTGATCTTGGTCCCTTCTATATATTTTTATCCCTATCTCTTATGGTTCTTTACCAATTGGAAACAATTCATTTGGATGATGCTAACTTAATTTATATAGAAACAAAAACAGGGGTTTTACAAAGTGACAGCAATTCCTTCAAAACCCAACATTCTCCTTTGTTTTTTTTTTTTTTTCATGCTCAAACTTGGTTTCAAAAACCTCTAAATTTCAGAGATTGTTACTGTCTAATATGGTCATAACACACACATAAACATTACTTGTTCATTTGAACACTAACAATTTACTCAAAACTTTCATCAACTAGGTTGTGTGTGTGAAAAACAAATTTCGTTTCAATGATTCTCAAGCCTATAACAGCCCATAAATCAAACCTAATCTACCATTTACCCCCACAAACACATCCTCTAAGGTTATATAACAATCCCTTAGGTTTTGACACCATTTCTAGTGCAAAACCCCCAACAACCTTACAACAAAATTCTGCAAAGAAATTTCAGCAGCAACTGCTTCTTGGAAATTCCAACAAAAGAAGGGAGAATGAGCCAATTTCTTACTTGGTTCTTGACTTAGAGAGTTGAGAGGGACTTGGGAGAGGGTTTAAAGAGAAGATTTGAGGCTTGGATGGGCTGGAAAGGGGCTATCTTCATCTTCTTCTTCCTCTCTTCCCTCTTTCCCTTGCTCTTCTTTCCTCTATTCTCCTCCACTCCCGTTTTTGCCCCTAACAAATGAGGCCAAAAATCTTATTTTTTGAAGTTTGTATCATGGCTATTTATAGCCTCAATATTTTCAATTTGCAAGTTGGTCATAATTTTTAATATTACAATTGTAACTTGTTTTATTTCTATTATGGCTTCCATCTCTACTTGTTTATGACTTACATGTCGCTTTGGTCTATTACAATTGTACCCTTGCACTAGCACCAAAATTCCGGGTTCCGTAATTTATCATTTCCTAATTTCATCTCCAAAATATTACATTGGGACACTTATACAGCATCATGTACTGTATACTCTCTCGGAACGGGGCGTTATTACTAATCGTCAACTATAAATTTATAATTCTCTAATGCCATGAATTGATTAATCTAATGTAGGAATTTGGCTTTACCCTTTCTAATCCATCTTTTTAACACTAGAATTATAGATAGAAACGCTAGGGATTTGTGCGCCGGGAGAAAAAAAAAAAAAAAAAAGTGGAAGGAAATCTAGAATATAAATATTGGCCAATTCCGGATCACCCCTACGTGGCCAAGAGAAATCAAATGGGCGCCGTTCAGGGGTTGCCTTAGTGCGAGTGAGGAAAATTTGTTGAGCTTGTGATCTTCATCACATGTGTTGGTGAATTCTAATTCCTTTTTGTCTTTACTTTTATTTCCCCTGGCAGTTCACTGCTGGGTTGATTTAATTTTTATACTGTCCATACATAGAATTCTCATTTTTTTTTCCTAGCTAACATTAACCTTTTGTATACACTTTCTATTTGCTTATGCATCTGTGTTGCCCTAGCGACTTATGCACCGATGGAAGCCGAAACTGCTAACGACGAATTGGAAAAAGTCGATTACTCGATTGAGCGAGGGGTGTAAGTGAGCCTAAGCGTGAACAAATGGAACCTCCACTTGAGAACACTTGAGCCAACAAGAAGTTTCAAGGGATCCCAATGCCTACAGATCAATGAGGGATCACATACACCCACCAAGGGTGAGTGCACCCTCATGCATTATTCCCCCTGCTGAGGATGTGATAGTGAGGCCTTATATGGTGCCCCTGCTCCTAACTTTTCATGGAATGGAAAATGAAAATCCATACACACACATCCGGGAGTTTGAGGAAGTTTGCACAACTTTTAAGGAGGGTGCAACCGATATGTATTTTCTTAAGCTGAAGGTCTTTCCCGCCAACCACAGAAGGACAAGGCCCGAATGCGCTAATTCATTGAGGCGAGGACTATAAGGAATTGGGCCAGTGCAAGATGAATTCTGAAGAAATTTTTCCATGCCGGGACCAACGGGTTTGAAGAAAGAGAGCGGATCTATACTTTTGCGACCAATGACGTGAGAGTTCTACCGATCTTTGGGAAAGGTATATGGAGACTATCGATTGCACATCCTCATAGTGGCTTTGATACATGGATCTTTGGTGAATCGCTTTTTATGATGAGATGTCCCTACACTTTATGACGGATGTTAGAAATCATGTGTGGAGGACTTCTGGTAAAAATCCCTGAAGAAGCCATGGATTTTACGAGTTATGGCAAAGACCTCTAAGGCATGAAGTATGAGCTGACCCCGGGAAGCCCGAGAAGAATGAGGCCTGCATCCAGTTCAAGGGAAGGCATGTACTCACTCCCAGAAGACATGGAATTGAAGGCGAAGCTATCCACCTTGGCTAGGAGGGTGGAAGAACTGGAAGGAAAAAGACTACATGAGTCGGGCGTGGCGAAGTCCCTGCCAGACAGCTATGCTTCATCTGTCAATCGGCCCGAGCATGTGGGAGAGCGGTGTCCCTACCGTTCCGATGGTAAGATGAATGTTTTGATCGAGCAAATTTTTGTTGTCAAGAAAACCACCCTCAATACTTATACAATAATACATACAACGATTGGAGAAATCATCCCAATCTCTCTTAGAAGCAGGACCCTCCATTTCGTGTCCCCCTTGGTGCCGCGACAACAGTGGTTCCCGTCTCGACCACAACCGCCCATGACCTCATCTCTGACCAGGCAAGCTATTGTAAATTTGAGCAAAGGAATTGAGTAAGGTGAGTTTGTGGAAGAGCAAAAGGGAATCAATTTGCAATTGGCCCAGAGAATTGATATTATGGAAAGCACCCTGAACAAAAAGATAGATGGGCTCCAAAGTGATCTCAATAAGAACATAGATAATCTACAATATTCCATCACCAGGATTACCAATCTTCTAAGTGCGGGAGCGAGGAGATTCCTTCCCAAACATAGCAATCCTAGGGAGTGCATGAATTGAGCTATTCAATGAACGCCTAAAAATGGATGAACTAAGAAGTGTTATCACTTTGAGGAGTGGTAAAGAAATTAGCGACCCGGTGTCCAAACTGTTGAGAGGCCCTGACCGGAAAAGGAAATGGAGTCGGTCGAATAATTATTAAAGAAGATTCAATGAAGAAAAGCATGCCTCATCCATTTCCTCAAGCTCTAAAAGGCAAAAAAAGAAGGCCTCAAGCGGCAGAAATTTTGGAAGATGCTAAAGAATGGTGAAGGTCATTCCAGCACTTGACATGATTAAACGGGTCTAACCTATGCCAAAATTCTTAAAAAGACACATTGCCTGATTAAGAGAGGGTTGAATGTTGATAAGAGAGCCTTCCTAACAGAGCAAGTGAGCTCCATCATTCAATGCAAGACCCTGATGAAATACAAAGATACAAGGTCCCCCACCATATCAGTCAACATTGGAGGGACTTGCATAGATAAGGCACTGCTGGAATTGGGAGCCAGTGTCAACCTACTGCCATACTCAATGTACAAGCAGTTAGGTTTAGGGGAGCTAAATCCTACAAACATCACTCTATCCTTAGCTGATCGATCAGTAAAAATTCCTAAAGGTATAGTTGAGGATGTTTGGTGAGAAGGTAGACAAATTTTATTATCCGGTGGACTTCGTAGTTCACCGATCTTGGTCGAACGCGGAGGGCACTAACAAGTGCCCACATCATGCTTACAGGGAGGCCATTTTTGCCATCTAATGCCATAATCAGTGCTGGAATGGAGTCATGCGACTTACCTTTTGGCAATATGACTTTGGAGCTTAATATTTTCCACCTAGAGCGACAAGCATAAATCGGCGGGAGGAGGCGGGAGGCGGGGAATCGGATGGGGGTGCTGATTATTGAGGTGCGGGAAGAACAATTGCTCACAAATCACAGGGAGGAATTGATGAAGAATAGTGGGCCGATTGATGAAGAATTAGCGTATCGAGTCTCCCTCTAGCACCAGTGATTCCCCCGGCACCACCCCGAGAGCGAGAGTGCTTAAAGCGAGAGGGCGAGGAAGCTCAGCTGCAGCTGTGACTCACCTCCACGACAAACATGGAGGGACTTCTCTCCTTGACCCTCCATGAACCGAGAAGGACTACTTGAATAGGAATTGGTTTACGTAGTAACATAGAAGCCACTCCAATTTTTGTTAGACTTTTATTTTCTTTACTTTAAGTTGTATTTGTGATTTATTTAATTTTTCTTTTTAATTTTTCTTTAATTTTTGTTGTCAGCCTATTTTAAATTTTTCCGCATTTTTTTCTTAATTTTTTGTGTTTGATTTTTGCGAGGTCAAATTTTTGCGAGTCGAGCTCATCCTAGAAAATTTCGCATTCTGCTTCATTCGCACTTTTCTTTTGTTTTGTTTTGTTTTATGTTCTTGTTCCATTTGTCTTTATGATATATATATATATATATATATATATATATATATATATACTCTTATATATATATATATATATATATATTATTTTAAAATTAAAAAATTGTCTCTCATAAAAAAAATGGTATTTAAAAAAAATAAATAAATAAATTTCACAACTGCGAAATTTCCCAGGTTGCGAAATTTTTTCGCAGCACCTTCCATTTTTGCACCCCCATTTTGTTTTGGCCATAACTTTTTCATCGGAACTCCGTTTTGTGTATTTTTGGTATCGTTGGAAATATTAGAGAGTGTAAAATCCAAATATATCCAGAAAGAACACTTTTGAAATTATTATAAAGGTGTAATTTTAAAAATGCTCAAGCGAGTCACTTTTTCCTCTATTTTCTTCTCTAACTTGTTTATTTGAAGCCCAAACGAGTGAATAAGGTGTCGATGGAAAGCTTGCGAGTCTCATCAAAAAATTACATATCATCAGGAGGTAGCACTTCCTTCTCTAACTTTCCAATCAAGCCCCATTGGGACAATGACATTTGGTTGGGGGAGGAGTTAGCGAAGGAAATTAACATTATTATGTTTTTGTTACTATTTTTGAGCAAGCCCATTTGTGATGTTCAATGGCTTACAGCGGTTTTCCTTTTGTAAAGTTGTTATCTTATATAGCTTACTTTTTCAAATTGCACCGATACGTGTTTTGCCTGGCACGAGGTTTGAAAATTGAAACATTTATTTATTTATGTTAGATTGGTTCCATGCCTAATTGAGTGGATGATTAGTTGAATCCTTGCTGCTTTTGACCTTTTTTCTTCTACCTCACAGCTAACCGCACAGCATGCACATCGGGTTTGACAATAAGGTGAAAAGCGCCTAACCTCTAAACTGCGGGAGCCTATCCTAGTTTAGTTGACCACCCAGTAATAGGTTAAGGACCCCACGAATAGAATGCCCGATGTGTCTTCCAAAATAAAAGAAGAGAAAAAGAAAAAGCAAAAGAAAAAGAAAAAGAAAAAGAGAATAGAAAAGCCGCGGCGCTTTGCCTTGAAACAGAGCACGAGTTTGAAGGGGGTATATGGAGAAAGCCTTTAAAGCGGAGTGCTTTAAGCCAATTGGTCGAGGGCCACCGAGCTTAGTGCTCGCTACGGGTGGATGGGTGGAGTTTAAGCGGTTGTAAGTCTTCCAGAGTTTCAAGGTATTCGAAGTCGAGGTGAAACTGAAGAGTTAGTGGTCGAAAGATCCCTTATGACTTGATGCCCTAAGCCTTAATTGGTTGGGATTCATCGGAGTAGATCCAGTTACATGGACTTTGGTGAGGTCGGTCCTCGACATTGTATCCACTGCAGCCTGAAGAGTTGTGGAATAAGAGTGGGTCCTGATCTATTTAGGTTGGTTAGTGTCCTAGGTGGCGACAGTAGCTTGGTTGGGGGGGAGTGCAGTTTAGCATTTTATTGTTGAGAGCTGATCAAACAAACACTTAGGTTTTGGTGGAAGTCTCCGGTTGATTCACGAGAAGGAGGCTAACGATACTTTCGATTTTTTGGCATGGCGATTCGTTCTCTCAGATAGTTATTGGGCAAGGGTTTCGGTGATTCTCATTGAGGGTTAGGCATTACTCATTCACAAACTTTTAAAAATACCATTTTTGTGAACATAATTTCGATTTTGTTTTTGATTGCTCTCTCTTTCTTTCATTACTAAGGGACTAGCAATGTGTAGGTTAGGGTGTGATTAATGCTCGAAGTCTTGTTTTAATCACATTTGTGCGAGGTTTGGCTTGTTTGTGTACTAATCAACGTATTAACCCCGATTGCACATTAAGGTCCTAGCTATTATCTTGATCGCATTTTGTGACTAATTTTGTAATTTTTGCAAGCTATTTATGTCAAAATTGTTGAGCTGATCCAAGCACATGAAGAATTTGAGTGGAACTCAACATTGCAGATCAGAAACCAGAAGGAAAGAAGAGCAGAAAACATAAGAAAAAGGACCATAATAAAAATTTTGCAGGGTTACGAAATTTCGCAGGTTGCGAAATTTGCTTCCTACTTGCCACTATTCATGCCTATGCACACTGTTCATTTCTCACCCTGCTTGTTCATCTTTGCCCGTTGAAGTTTGCCTTTTGTTCCTCTTTTGATTTCTTCCCATTTTGTCCTTGTAACAGTTAATTGCTTTTATTGATTTTGGTAATTTTGCTTGTCTTGGTGGCTATATAAGCCATTTGTATACACTGTAAAGGGAGACTTTTTGTCAAGTGAATAAACTTTTGGAGTGAAGAGCTCCAGTTTTCCTGCTTTTCTTCTTCTCTCCCATTTTCTCTCATTTTCTTCCATTTTCTTGGCTGCCAAACACCCCTTGAGGATGACAACTCAAGGGATGGTTGAAAACTAAAACCTCCATCCTTGAAAGGAGAGACTCTTTGAGTACCGAGTTTTGAGGAGTAAAATGACTGTTCTCTTGTTTTTAATGCAAGCATTTATGGGTATTTATGTCTACTTGCTTCTCTGATAGGTTTAAATCTCTTAAATATACCCCGATTAACTGTGTTGGCAAGCTTTTTGGGTTCGAGTGGATGCTTATTGCTAGATCAGCGATATGCGGATTAGTTGCCCTCTATTGAATTCTTGTAGGGCCAGGTTTAGGAGGTGTGTTTACTCAGTATGGGAGCATTTATGCTCATTAAATTCCATTTTCCAAAAGGGAAAATTATAAGGTTTAGTTTTTAAAGCTAAATGAAGATCCGATTCGGGAAATGACTATAGGTCATCCTCCTTAATGCGAGGAAAAGGACCCGAGAACTTCTCATTTACCGTATGACCTCAAACCCAGTAGCCCAATGCTTCAAGGAGTTCTTTTTTTCTTTATTTTTATTTCGTTTATTTTCAGTTTCCAAACATTCACCTCCACTGTTTTTACAAAACCCTAAATCCAAAGTGAAATTCACCATTTTGAATCATTGCAAACCATTTTGTACGAAGAAAACCCATCATTGAGTTCGACCCTAGAGCCACTATACTATAGTAGCTTTGGTACGACAGTAGGAATCCTAGGATATAAATATTGTTGATTCCGGATCACCCTACTATGGCACGAATCAGGCATCAACAAAAAGAAGTTGCTTTAGGTGGAGATAATTCAAAGTATGCAGTAGGAGAACAAGAGGACTTTCAAACCATATATCTGGTATTACCTTTGTATTCTTGATCTACGAAAAACAATGCGATGGTACATCTCTGATAGAATTTTAAGAGTTGGTGGAATTTAACATGGTATGTCGAGCTTGGTTTGGTAGGAATTATTGGGTTCAAACCCTTTCTTGCATATTTGAAGGTATTTGATCCCTATTTGTTGATTTAAAGTTCATAATGAACTTCGACTCTCCACGTCTTGTGGTGTAAGTCACATACACGTGAGGGGAGAGTGTGAAAGCACCGATATGTTGTAATAGAAAACTTGATTTTGGGCTTTAGATATCTAAAGTGTTGGAAAGATGGGTAGGTTTTCGGCTTAGTAGTTGAAATAAAAGCCTAAATTGTTAGAAACATAAGAGAGCCTAATTTCTAGAACCTTATTCTAGATATTTCCATGGAGTTGTCTAAAATGAGGGTAGTTTTAGAATTTCAAAGAGAACTCTAGAAAGTTATTTGTAACCATTAAATTAGAAATGTGTTAGGCACAATCATAGCCATTGGTTGAGGAGGTGCTACTTGTATAAATAAGGGTGATACTAGAATTTTGAGTATGCTCTATGGTTACAACATTGACTAACCTTCCACATCATAAAATTTCTTGAATCTCATCAACTTAGAGAGTTTGGAGTCTTGAGTCCATTTTATGTTTTTAGGTGTCATAGATTGTGTTCGTCCATTCAGAGATTTAAAATTCCAGCTTGAAGATCCTTTCTACAGAGATGGTGAGTAGCAATATGGTTCCGTTCCAAGTCCCAACACTCAACAAGAGCAACCATGACAATTGGAGCATCAAGATGAAGGTCCTCCTTGGATCACAAGATGTGTGTGGGAATGGTAAGATAAATTAAAAGGCCCGCGAAGAACAGGAGAATGGAGGTTATCTCAAGCTCAAAAAGATAGTCTTAGAGACTCAAGGAAGAGAGACAAGAAGGCTCTCTATTTGATATATCTATGATTAGATGAACATGCATTTGAGAAGACCTCGACAGAAAAGTCGACTAAAGAAGCAAGGGAGAAGCTTCAAACCTCCTACAAGGAAGTAGATCCAGTCAAGAAGCTACGCCTTCAAACTTTAAGATATTAATTTGAAGCTTTGCATATGAAAGAAGGTGAAGTCATCTTCGAATAGTTCTATAGAGTTTGACAGTCACTGCTTGTTAGAATATGTCTCAAATTCCTGTTAATATTAATTCCTTTTTTATAGTATAATTCCTAATTGTTATATTATTGTAATATTAGGTTTCCTTATGGAATAAGGAAAGCCTTTAGGAATATCTCTATAAATATTATGTGTCATAAGAGGAAAAAGTAATATGAGAGAGATGGGCTTGTAAAGGCTATTTGGTGTGTGCATAGATGTAAAGTTTAAGGGATTGAGGTTTTGTGATTTTGTAATTTTTCTAGTCGATCGCAATACTTTGATACTCCAATCTTGTACTATGTTGTTAGAATAGTGAAAGATTCTCTCTCATTCGTGGATGTAAGCATGATTTACTGAACCACATGAAAACGCTCGTGCACCTTTATGTTGATTTCTTTATCTTGTATTTTTGAATTCATATTCTTGTTGCATCTACTTCCTCATTCATAGTACGACCAACTAAGAGAAATGGTGAGAAAACTAGATGAGGTAAAAATTATGGAAGATTCTTCAACCAATAGATTCAAGTTCGATCATATTAATCGCTATCATCGAAGAAACCAAAGACTTGGAAGCCATGAAAATGGAGCAGTTGTTGTTTCCTTACAAGCCTACATATAAAGAGAGAAGAAAAAAGAAGGGATCGTAGAAGCAAACTACTCGAATTGAATTAGATTCAACTAAAGAAGGCAACGTTCAAAATAATAGAAGCAACAAGTAAAAGGTTACGGTTGAGAATGAGGAGGAGGTCGTGGACATGGACATGACAAAGTTGGAGGCCTAATGATGATAGCAACAACAATTTCCAAAGAAGTGAAAGCTCAACAAGAGGTCATGGGAGAGGCAACTCATGATCGAGGTATGATAAGTCACACATTAAATGTTACAATTGTGAAAAGTTTGGATATTATGCTTATGAGTGTAGAGCACCTATCAATAATAGAGTTGAGAAAGTCAACTACATTGAGGAAAGAAGTCAAGAAGATGGAACCTTATTTCTGGCTTACAAGGACAATGCAAAAGGTGAAGATAATACACGGTACCTTGATACCAATGCAAGGTACCATGTATTATTGAGTGGCAACGCGGCTTTTGGAGATGAATCCAAGGTAGCTGTGAAAGGCTGAGGTAACATTCTTATCCGATTGAAGAATGGAGAGCATCAATTTATTTCCAATGTTTATTATGTGCCAGACATGAAGAGCAATAGCTTGAGCCTAGGGCAACTCTTAAAGAAAGGTTATGATATTCGTTTAAAGAGATACTTTTGTCTATGAGACAATGGAAGTAATTTAATTTCCTAGGTACTTATGTTAAGAAATAGAATGTTCATGCTCAACATTCAAAACGATGTTGCAAAATGTCTCAAGACATGCTACAAAGACATAGCTTGGCTTTGGCATCTTTGATTTAGGCCTCTCTTAACAAAGGATTACAATTGCTCTCCAAGAAGGAAATGGTGAGAGGATTACCACTCCATTAGTCACTAATCAAGTGTGCGAAAGATTTTGAAAGGAGTCAAGATTAGTCACCCTAATCAACCTAGGAAGCAATTCAAGAAGAGCTTTCCAAAGGAATCAAGCTTAAGAGCTCAAAAGCCGCTGTTGGAACTCATACATACGGTTTTGTGCGGTCCAATCAAGCCAAGTTCACTCAGTAAGAGTAACTATTTTCTTTTCTTCATTAATGATTTTTCAAGAAAATCATGAGTGTATTTTTTGAAGGAGAAATTGTAGGTGTTTGAAAATTTCAAGAAGTTCAAAGCCATTGTTGAAAAGGAAAGTGGCCTCATGTTCAAAGCTATGATATCAAATTGTGGAGGAGAATTCACATCAAACAAATTTCAAAAGTATTGTGAAGATCATGGAATTAGACGACCTCTAATGGTGCCAAGATCCCCCCAACAAAATGGAATGGCGAAAAGGAAGAATAGAACAATCCTTGACATGGCGAAAAGCATGCTCAAAAGCTAGAGACTTTCAAAGGAGTTGTGGGCGAATGCAGTTGCATGTGTAATTTATCTATCCAACCAATCTCCAACAAGAAGCATGTAGGGAAAAACACCATAAGAAGCATGGAGTGGAAGGAAGTCGGGCATTTCCCATCTAAGAGTCTTTGGGAGCGTAACTCATGTGCACGTATCCGACGAGCAAAGAAGCAATCTGGGTTATAAAATCCAGAAATACATCTTCATTGGTTATGACACAGACTCTAAAGGCTACAAGCTTTACATTCCTAATACTAGGAAGATAATCATCAGTCGAGATGTCATATTCAATGAAGAAGGAGAATGGGATTAGGGACAATAGAATGAAGACTACAACTTCTTTCCATACTTTGAAGAATATGATATGGATCATCTAAAGATAGAGCAAGCAAGAGAGAAGCCTACTACCCCACCAATTTCACCAACTGCGAGTACTAAAGAAGATGGAAGCTCAAGTAAGCTTCTTGATTACCTTTACAAGAACTTTATGAGGTAACTGGAAGTCAAGAAAATCTTACTCTCTTTTGCCTCTTTGTTGATTGTGAGCCTATGAACTTCCAAGAAGCAATGGAAAACAAGAATCGGAAAGGCGCTTTGGATGAAGAAATAAAGACGATCAAGAAGAACGACATGTGGGAGCTAGCTTCACTTCCAAAAGGACACAAGGCAATCAGTGTGAAATGGGTGTACAAAGCAAAGAAAAACGCCAAAGGAGAAGTTGAAACATACAAGGCAAGATTGGTGGCGAAAGGCTATAGTCAAAGAGCTAGCATCGACTATGATGAGGTATTTACTCATGTTGCTTGATGAGAAACTATTAGACTAATTATTTCCTTGGCAGCTCAATGGATTGAAGCAAGCTCTAAGGGATTGGAATGCTCAAATTGACAAGTAGCTACAAGAAAAAAATTTCATCAAGTGTCTATATGAGCACGGACTCTACATTAGAATCCAAAAAGGTGATATTCTGATTATGTGATTGTATGTAGATGACATGATTTTCACAAGTAGCAATCCAATCATGTTCGATGAGTTTAAGAAAGAGATGATGAAGGAGTTCGAGATGACCGACATTAGGCTCATGTCTTACTACCTTGGCATTGAAGTAAAGCAAGAAGACAAAGGCATCCTAATCACTCAAGAAGATTATGCTAAAGAGGTGCTTAAGAAGTTCAAGATAGATGACTCTAATCCAGTTGGCATGCCAATGGAATGTAGAATCAAGTTTTCCAAGCATGAGAAAGGAAATAAGGTGGATCCCACTAGCCTGCGCTACTTAACTTGTACAAGGCTCGGTATTCTCTACGCAGTTGGAGTGGTCAGTCGGTATTGGAGAATCCAACAACAACTCATTTGAAGGTGGCAAAGGGTACTGCGCTGCCTGAAAGGTCTTATGAACTTTGGCTTGTACTATTATGTTTATGATGATTACAAGCTTGTTGGATACAGTGATAATGATTAGAGCGGAGATAAGGATAATCGCAAGAGTACCATTGGCTTTGTATTCTACATGGGAGACATTGCCTTCACTTGGGTATAAAAAAAGTAGCCGACTGTCACTTTTTCCAAATGTGAAGCAGAGTATGTAGCAACTACTTCATGTGCTTGGCATGTAATTTGGCTTCAAAATTTATTAAAGGAGATGGGTTTGCCACAAAAGGAGTCAACCAAGATTTTCATGGACAACAAGTCAGCAATAGCTTTGGCTAAGAACCTAGTCTTCCATTACCAAGTAAGCACATTGATACCCGTTATCACTACATTAGAAAATGCATCGCGAGGAAGGATGTGCAGCTAGAGTACGGGAAGTCTCATGATCAAGTACTTGAGATCTTCACCAAGCCACTCAAGCAAGAAGACTTCACAAAGTTAAGAAGTTTGATTGGAGTAACAAAATCAAGTTTAAGGGGGGCGTTGAAATATAAAACTTGATTTTGGGCCTTAGTTATCTAAAGTGTTGGAAAGATATTTGGGTTTTGGGCTTAGTAGTTTAAATAAAAGCCAAATTGTTAGAAACATAAAAGAGCCCAATTTCTAGAAGCTTATTCTAGATATTTCCATGGAGTTTTTTTAGAATGAGGGTAGTTTCAGAATTTCAAAGAGAACTCTAGAAAGTCATTTGTAACCATTAGATTAGAAATGTGTTGACATAATCCTAGCCATTGGTTGAGAAGGTACTAGTAGAATAAATAGGGATGCTCCCTTGAGCTTGTAATCAAGCCAAAAACAAGAAGCCTTCAATAATACAAGTAGCCTCTTCCTCCTCCTCATCTAGTCTCTCCCACCTTCAAGTTTTCCTTCATCTTTCTCCATCTTCCTTCTAACATGTCATGAATCCTACAAGCTTGAGCTTTTAGGTGTGTTGGTTGTTTAACATATATGAATCGGAAGAGAGGATAGAAAGTTATGGCCCCTAGGTTCGAGATTTACCCCTTCTATCACTCTCTTCCTCATGCTCCATGGCCATCTCCCCATAATTTTGGTCCTACTTCTATTCCGCCAAACAATACCACAACCGGAAATGGTATGCATCCTAATCTAACTCCTTGTTCCAAGCATATTAATTACTGGCTTTTATATTAAGAAAGGCATGATTCTCCTAAGCACGTAAACAGGTAACTATCATTGGTAACCTTGTGTTTCATTGGATTTTCTAGTGTAATTCACCAGAACATACAATAAGCATGGTGATTGGTGGATGCACGAGCGTGCTAAGAAATTATAGTATTTCCAAACTAAAACTTTGTCGAAATCCAACTTCTGCTCAAGCAAAAAACTGGATTCCCTAGTTCCCTTGATAGTTCCCGAGAATCTAAGTGAAAAATACTTTGAAAATTAGACTTAATTGAAAGCTAAGAGAAAAGTTGTACAGGCTAGCTTGAAAGATAACAAATTTCATTGTAGAACTAGACTTAAAATTAAATATTGAATCAAGAAAGCTTTGAAATAACAAATGCTTAGAAAGCACATATAAAAACTAAGCTAGGAATCTGGAGAAGACGATTGCTGAACTTGAAGAAGACTATGAAAAATGTTGAAATGCTCTATTTTGAGTGTTTGAAAGTCGGTCTTGGATGGATAAAATTGTCGGTCCTTGATTGTGAAAAAATCGGTGGTTTATTGTGAAAAATTCGGTCCTTTTCTCTGATGCTTTGATTCCCTTTTATAGGCATTCCTGAATAACTGCCCCAGCCCACCTTCTCTAATAACTATCCATGTCCCCACTAGAGCCTTGTTCCCCAAGTAAATTTCCCCACTTCCAATAACTGCTCACGTACTCTGCAATGTCATGACTTAGAGAAAAAGTCTCCTCAATCTTCTACATTTGAGACAAAGTCTCAATATTCTTAGCTAACAACTTTGAAAAATTAATTAAAAATTCTAGAAATATCCTTGGACCTTTTCATGGGCTAATTCTCATAGGCTTAGGCTTTCTCGGATTGGGTTGGGCGGTTTGAGCTTAATATATCCATTCAACCCATTCTACTACCCTTTGGGCCAAAAATTTATTTAAATACCATTTGGGCCCAAAATTTTATTTTTAGTGTAAAAAATTGCCCTTGCATACAATATGGCCAGATAGGACATTTTGTATGTATATAAGCCCCCAAAATATTTTATGGGGCCCAACTTTCAACCATGAGACCCAAAGTCTAATTTTTAGCCCATTATCTTGAATTCCAATGGCAATAGTGGGCCTGGTTGGAGCACATGAGAAAGCAACAGTTAATTTCCCAAGAAAAAGTTCCCCCCAATATTATTTTCAAACCTTAGACCTCATTCTTTCTCTACCGAACATTCCCACACAACAACCAAGTTCTCATCTTACCTCTTTCCTGCTTCATTTGCAGAGAATAATCCCAACCCAGGCTTTAAGAATTTTTTCAAGGCCAAAAACCCATTTCCTCTCCTTCTTCTCTTCCCTCTCCCTTCTCTTCTTCTTCCTTTTCTTCTTCTCACTATGACACCACCTTTCGACCAACCTACCATTATCGTTGTTCCACATTCGGTTGTTAACAAAGCCCCTGTTGCTCCTCTTCCTTTTTCCTGTCGATTTTTACCATTTGTCGGCCTCCATCATCACAAGCTTTGGCATATACGATCGTTCCTTCATCACCCATTTATGCTACATCATTCGACGCCGGTAAGAAGATTTCTCCTACCGATGTCGTTATTACCGATCAAAGTTTCGATCTTTTCTTACCGTCGAGCTCTACCACGGGTTCTTCTTCAACAATAGGTTTTGCCTCTTTCCTGACGATCGACGCTACTCTCATCAAATTTCCAAGTTATCGACGCCTTGCCACTGTTGCTTCTTTTGATCCTCCCAACTTCCGTCATCGATTTCATGTTCTTGGCACCATCGATACACAAACGTTCTCTTGTAATATATTTTCGCTCAAAACTCAAACAATCAATCTGATAGATGTCTCTAATGTGAAGTAGTTTGGCTCTTGTAGCAACTAAAATGCAGTAACAATCTGACTTGAGATATTTTTAGCCACTTGCTTGGCTTTTAGAGATACAAATCTCTTCTCTACATTCCTCTTTTGTTGTATCCTTTGTGTTGTTATACTTCATAGCCTATGATGATAACTGCTGGCATCTGAGCTCTTATGATTCCTTTCCCGACCTACGCTGGGTGGCCAAAGCCGAGCCAGCAGTTTGAATAGAATGAGACTTGCTCTTGAGATACTTTATTTTTTTTTGTGCTTATATTGAGTGGAAACTCAACGACATTGCCCGCAGCGCCCTCTAAGCATGATATAGCATTAGTGGACCAAGTGGCACTAGGCACACCTTTGAATGTGATGAACTTGTGTGGATTCACTTAACATTGACACACATGCACTTTAACCATGACATTGTGGTGGAACTTAAAGGTGGCGACCCAGGCCTGCCTTTGAAGTGTGCTTGTGTGTAGATGATGATATACTACATCTATCAAGTATTGTTATGGAGAAATTGATGAAACAATGGCTAAATGCCTACTATATATTTTTGAATATATACATATATATATTGAACTATTGTGTGTTGGGGAAAAACTTGCATGCTTGAGAACAGTGGCTAAAAAGCCTACTTTGACTCAAAACTGGGATAGAAAAGGAATTATCTTGGATAAAACTTAATATTTGAGAACAATAGTGGCTAAAAAGCCTACCTTGACTCAAAACATTAGGATAGAAAAGGTATTATGTTGGAGAAAACTGAATATTTGAGAACACTAGTGGCTAAAAAGCCTACCATGACTTAAAACATTAAGATAGAAAAGGTATTATGTTGGAGAAAACTGAATATTTGAGAACATTAGTGGCTGAAAAGCCTACCTTGACTCAAAACATTAGAATAGAAACCATTTCCCCAACACTTCCTCTCTAAAGGTCGTGGTGTCGACCTATTTCTTTTGAGAAGTTTCCTTTTCTCCATGGCTTTCTGTCTCTGCATCCTTCTCTTTTAGGTTACAGTAAGCTTTTAAGGAAATTTCTTGTATTTCACCAAATGCCATTCTTTTCCAGGTGAGACAAGAGGAGAGATTAGAAACCTAGAGGCATTTTCCTCTTTATAGGATCATTCATGCTCCTTCCCCTTGGAGAAACATGTCTTTCTTTTAGAGAAACAACATTCTTTTTTCGGAGAAATTCTTTTTCTTTGCCTCCTTGATGAGTGCTTAAAACACTCAGTTATACTCGCGTCAGTCTTACATTTTCATGTTGATTTGGCATTATTTATATAATTTTAGTGTTAGATTCCTTATTTAGTTTTTGTTTTGGAATACGAGGGCATGATGAGGCGAGAAAGAACTTACGGAAGCCAATTTTGGAGTAGGAGCATACGGAAGTAGCGCCACGTCGCGAGCGTCTCCGCGTCGCGGCGATCACTAATCACGGCGTGGGGGTCAACAAATCGCGGCGAAGTCAACCCGAGTCCACCGCGTCGGCGGCGTCCTGCGTCGCGGCGGTCGGCTCAAAATCTGCTCTCCTCATTAAAAAGCAAATTAGGGCTCGAAATCGGGAGATCGGGAGCGCCTGAGCGGAGGCACGAGATTGAGGCTTGGTGACCCGATTTCGAGGAGATACCGGGAGTATAGCAGCTTTTCATTTTTGTATATATTTTCGGACTTAGAACAATGTTTTCATTATTAAACAGTTTCATCTTTTCTTCCGTTATGTTACAGATCTTTTTCTAAGGGTTACATCAAACCACGATAATACGATATGGATTAAGTTGATCTTTATGTTATTCAATTATTTATAAATTGTCGAATCTACTCTATATACCTGTAGTTAAATTATATGATAATGTTTGGCCCGGCATTAGCATAGCCGCCGCGAATCCGAGATTCGAGAGATGAGGGGTATTCGAGGATCTGAATTGAGTAGCCTTGGTGATTCGGTCGATAGAGATATTAGGACACGAAGGTGGTATCTAGGGTAGAACATTTAAGCATTTCGGAATACCCGGTCGAGATAGAGATATGCTCGATTCTATTTGCGAGATGAGGCGGATATACCTCGAGAGGATATCTCGTGGAGCAGAATCACCTCACCATAGGCAGGTTATAAATGTATTGAATAACGCTCTCTTTAGAAAAACAATCCATTGAATGTGACAGGGGGAGATATAACCCTAGGCTTTAAACAACACTTTAATTAAATCAACAGTTAAGTTAGTTTTTACATAATTGAACTCCACTTTTAAAAGTCATTCTTCGAGATATTGTCTTAAAAGCACCAATCTCGTGGTCGATTTGCCTTTTCCACGTGGATCGATATCTGTACGTTAAGTACACTATATTACCCCAGGGCTACGCGTGCACTTAGCATAATTAGGCATACATTTGTTTATACAGCGTTTTCGACTACATCCAAGTTTTGGCGCCGTTCTTAGGAAAGGCTTAAGTGTTATAGGTAGTAAACATATAGATAATGTGAATTTTCTTCCATTTTTGTTATTTTTACAAGTGTGCGGTAGTGGGTTTGTTAGTTGGTGTGTTATTGCGATCACGGGTTTTAGTAAGTACATCTGCGACGACAAAACCCGAGATTAATCAGCTTGCTGTGTGTGATCAGGAGCCCGGAAAGACTACGCGCAGTTGCGCGAGAGCCCGGAGAGCCAGGCCAGTGGGAACTCGATAGTCATGGAAACAACTGAAGAACAAGATTTTTGAGGCGTGGAGCAATGGCCGAGACCACGAGAGAAGCCAGAACTAGAAATCAAAGCGCTGGAGCCATTCATACGTGGACGATCCGTACATGCTATTAGACCAAGGTTACGTTCTACCTCCAACGATTGTTCGGACAGCAATCGAGACGCCAATTCAAGCAAACAATTTTGAATTGAAGTGATCCACGATCTGGAAGTGCCCCCGAGGTATATTGTTCCATGGACCTACACCCCATGAGAACTTGGGAACATGCATTGACTAGCTTCCTCGAAGTTTGCGATACCATCAAATACAACGGTCGAGAAGAAGCCCTAAGATTGCGGTTATTCCTTTCACTTTCGAGGATGAGAGCCAAGCATTGGCTAACTAGTCGACCACGGTCCATTACTACATGGAGCAATTGAGTGGTTTCGACCAAGTTCTTTCCCACGCCCGAGAGATTGCCTGACTTGTGCGACGGGAGATCATGCGTTCGGTCGGTGGGGGAGAACTTTGTGAGCACATGGGACCGAGGTTCCGGATTATTGCGGAGATGTCCTCACCATCGACTAACGGATGGATGCAAGTTCACTTTTAACCTTTTTACAATGAGTGCAGAATCTGACGAACAATGATAGATACCTCGTTGGAGGATCGTGATGAGAAAACCCTGAACCCGGGCGTATGAGATATTGGAGAAGATCTGCAACCAACACTAATCAGTGGCCTAGAGAGAAGGCTACATCAGTAAACACGGTGGGTGGCACACGAACAATGAAGTCCTCAACAATGATCAGCATGGCTCGGCCCATTCTTGACTAAATAGAGCGACGAGGAACGGCCACGTCTTATCTGAGACCTCCGTGGGAGTTGTGTGGTGTGGAGGACAGCATAGTAGTGTAGAATGTCAGTCGAAACCACACGATGGAAGCGAAGCCGATGCGTGTCGAGATTTAATCGAATCAATCACGTGACAAGGACGATATGGGGGTAACAACTACCCGAGAATCAAAATCAAGGCGAGGTGGCGTACCCCAATCGAGGAATCAGAACCGGTCGGAAGCAGTCGAGGGTATGGATGGAGGAACAATCGAGAACAATATGCCATCAAGCCAGAGCTAATGAACCACCCCCTGAAAGAAGGCTGGATTTAGGAAGCAGCTCTAGCACGAGATGTTAACCGCGTCAGCGTTCATGAATGAGACTAAAGGCGAACATGCGGCCATGAACCTTGATTGAACGATCAAGCGGCACGAGTTGAGAATTTAGAGATTCAAATGGAGCCCGAATGGCGTCTGTTGGCGGAAAGCGATAGGGATCATTGCGAAGCAATTCGAGGAGTAAACCACAGAGGGGAGAGGAAAAGAGTCTTGCAAGGCTATCACTCTAAGGAGTGGAAAGAGTTGGAAATCCCAAAGCCGCCACTAGCGACCAAAGAATTGGAAATTAAGGAGGCAGACGAAGCATCCCAAAGGACCGGATGCAACATGGTAACCCGAATACGATAGCGGTCGAAGATAATAAAGTCGGGGAAGGAACAGCGAAAGCAGGCAAAAAACGGATAGACTGTCATACCAATTACATCCTCAAAGGGTTGAAGAAGGTAAGTTGGAGCGGTTACAAAGTTTCTTGACTTCATCTTGAAACTACATATTAACTATACCATTTTTGGAAGCATTAGAATATGCCAAGTTATGTGGAAATTTATGAAAAAATCTTGGCAAGTAAGAAGAAATTGGAAGAGTATGGGACCATTGCCTTAACTGAGGAATGCAGTGCCATCTTGCAAAAGAAGCTTTCGAGAGCTTCAAGATCTGGGTAAATTTGCTATCTGGATTCTCTATAAGAACCGGAGTATGCGGAAAAAGCTACGTGTGACTTGAAGACGACATAAACTTGATCTTGCTATCGATGTTTAAAAGGCTAATTTGGGAGAACCGAAATCGACCACAATCAACCCATAACTAACGGATGGGTCTACCAACCCTCGAGGTATAGTCGAAAATGTCTTCAGTAAAGAGTTAGTAAGTTCGTCCTCGACGAGACTTTGTCATTCTGAACATGGAGGAGGGCGACTCGGTCCCATCATACTTAGTAGACCTTTCTAATACAGGGAAAAGCTCAAATTAATGTGCAGAAGGTGAACTCGAACTAAGAGTCCAAGAGCGAGATCACTTTCATGTCTTCCGACCCACGAAACACCAGGATGGCGATCGAATGAAGAGATCTCGAAATTCAATACACGAGGAAGTTTATGAGCGATGAGAAAAATTCCCGGGGACAAACCGGCTTATTGCAGTAGCGAGACAACGAGAAGGGGCGAGGGCATGTACGGAAGAGTATTTCATGCTGTGAGCATTGGGAGTGAGCATTATCGAGGATCTTGCGTAAGCATTTCTTAGTTTATCACAAGTGTCTTTGCACATGGAGATTCGGAGTAGTCAGTTAACGACATTAAACATAGCGCTTCTTGGGGAGGCAACGAGAGTTTTCAAAGCTTTATTTTTAAGTTTTTAGTTATTGTGTTTCGGCAATTTTTTGATTTCTAAATTTTGCAATCATGATCGGTGTTTGCTTGTTGGTTTTAATTTCGGGGCCGGAGGTGTAGTGCGAGGCTTGCGGAATGTTGAAGTCCGCGAGGAAGTGCAGAGTGGAGAGTTCTCGAAAAATTGAGGTTTTGGTATATAAATTATCTTGGGAACCTTCTACGCCCGCGTCGCTGACGTCAAAATTTTACCTCTACGTCGCGTCGCGGCGTGGATTTTCAACGTCAGCGGCGTCGGAGTTTAACACTCCTACATACGCGTGTGACGTGTATTCTCGTCAGCGGCGTCGAATTATCTGAAGCCCTGCGTCACGTCGTGACGTGGATTTCCTCCGTCGTGACGTCATTGGAGTCATTACCTGCGCCCGCGTCGCTGACGTGATCCCTGCGTCGCGGCGTCATTTGGTGTTGTCCTGCACGTCGCGTCGCGGCGTGGTCCCGCCGCGATCGCGGCGGTAGAGACTGGTCTCAAACCAAAGAATAAGGCCATTTTACGGCCTTTTCCACGCCACCATCTCACTCCGAAACCACAGCCTTATTTTACGCGGGCTTCGGCTGGGTGATAAGAGATCTTCTCTTTGCTTTCGCCCGACCTCACGTAAGTCACCCACATTGGCGGTTTTGGACCATAGTGGCTTCTCCACCGCGTGTGTCCGATTCTGGCATAGTATAGTCATTTAGGGTTTCTTTATGTGTTTTTATTAGTAGCTAGAGGTCTTTTAGGGGGTCGTTGGGTTAACTAGATTCATTAGGGTTTTTGAGTCTCTTTTAGGTCTTGATTGAGTCTTTAGGTAGTGTTTAGTTAATTTCTTTTTGTCGTGCATATTAGGTGTTTGTTATTTGGTTTAACTTAGGATGTCGGCAAGCGGCCAGTTGCTGCGACGGTCGGGCCGGCGGGGCTGGAGCTCCCACGACTAAGTGCAGCGTTTAATAGCAGCGGATCACCGTAGTCGGTTTAGCATAATTTGCAAAGCGATCCTTCACATTAGGAAGGGGTTTCTGCCCGGCCCGATTTTTAACAAAACTATCGAGGCCAAGGGTTTGGCGTGCTTTGTGCCAACCCTCGCCCGACTGCCATGGCGTGGTTCGAGAATTCTACGCCCGACCTCGCGCTCCCACGTCCTCGAGGTCGAGTGCGAGGTGTTGATCGACCCGGTAGCGGTCGATCAATAGCTACTATGACCCCTCGAGCACTTAATATCCGCGGGCCTTTGATCGACTCCGAGCACCACGACTACCATGAGGTCATCCGTGTTGACCAAGGTCGAGGGGTGAGTGGCGGATCGATAAGCAGCGGCCGCCTTGATAAATTTGAGCGGCGTTTGGCTTTACATTCCTAGGTGTGGCATCACTTTATCGCCCGGCGTCTTATACCAACTGACGAATGTGTGTGAGGTGACTGCCCGGCGCTCCTTTGCTCAACTACGCTATCTTACGAGGATATACCATTTGGCGTTGGGCGGGTTATCGAGGATGCCATCCTCCATGCTTAGGGATCTCGAAAATGAACACAGAAACAATACTACGATATTTGGCTTGTCTGAAGCGGCTGGGGTGCCTTGACAGCAATGAGGGCCTAGCCACCCAATTAAGACCATATCGGTCAAGCGGGACACACTGGTGTCCGCAACTGTGAGGGTTTTATGACTCGGGCCATGAGCCCTCGAGACCGAGGACGGACTTCCCGGATGCTCCGGGCTGCACTTGTGCTAACTCGCATGGTCTGGGTGACACCGGAAGGACGCATTAACCGATCGTCGACCTCTCCGCTCCGCTTCCCAGCGACTCGAGTATTGTCCCTCTAGTCCTTCCCAGATGTGAGGACGGTGCTCTCCCTCAGCGGCGTTTTGACGCGATGGGATGAGACCCGGGAACATCGAGTCCTCATTTTCAGGGACATGGAGCGGCTAGCGTCTTGACATCCGCGCGGTTACGGCAATCGGGCCATCATTCTGGCAGCGACGAGCTATGCGAGCCCGGCTCGCGCGACCTAGCTTTCCACCAGCCACCGCCACCGCCACAGCGATGATCTGAGGGGTGCCACCCTCTTTGTTTTATTTTACCGGTGGGGACAGGATCTTTTGTTTGGGGGGTATTTTGTTCGGATACTATGTTTGTTTATCCTTTGCTTTATTAGCGTTGTTTAGTTTTAGTAGTTTATAGTATTGTTAGTTGTTCGCATTTGGGTTGTGTTTTGTTTTTAGTATTGCATCTGGAGTTGTAGAGTAGTGTTAGTATTTGTTTGAGTTATTGTCGCCATATTTTGCTTATGTTGGTGAGTCGGTTATTTAGTTGTTTGTTTGTTTTTAGGATATTCATGCATAATGTAGTAATTGCATTCGATTGTGCCATGTTGAAAATTGAGGATCGAGATTTTAGATTAGATTCACTATAGATTTGTTGGATGCATACATTTGTTTGATATTCGGTAATTAGATTGAATAAGTGAAAAAGGCTAGTGAACGATGGGTAGTCGAAACGATTCACCGAAACTCACATCACGCTCATGCAGCTAGTGACGATCGGTATGCATAAGTGCAAGACCAACTACTAAAGTCGACCAACCTAGGGAGATTCGAACCATTTGAGTGATGGGACACCTAAACAAGAGGATTGCCATCGAGCCCCAACCAAAAAGAGAAAAATACAAAAACATGAGAAAAAGAGAAAAAGAAAAAACAAAAAAATAAAATAAAAATAGGCATATGCATAAGAATAAGCGGGATCATCCAATCGGAATCCCGGGCACAGTCTGAGGGGCCTATCAAAGCCTAATGCCCTGAGCCAACTGGCCGGGAGTCATTGACTTCACTGCCCGTTACATGGGACAGAAGATGGATCATTCACGCAACCTGGGAGCCATCGGTTTGGTTAGTGTTCGGGAGTGAAGTTTAGAGGAACTTAATGCTGGTGCCCATAACCAAGCAGTGGGGAGTCACCAATGGATCCAGCTCTGAGGGCTGCCCACTTGGCTAAAACTTCTTGGCACTAGGTCTTCTTCCATTTTGTTTTTGTGGTACATAGGAAATTCTAGATATGTAGACATGAATAGTGGGTGCGTTCCTATCCTTGTCTAGTTCGATTCTTCCTAATAGGTGGGCTGAACTTAAGTTTGGGGTATCTAACCGTGCATATTATGGAGGTCACCTACCATGTGCACATGGTTTCGGGGAACGACTATCAACACTATGGGAGTGGATGCACTACGCTTTCACATACCTCAATCAAGTCACCGATCGTCAAAGTATCTCGTATGCCTTCATTGAACATCGAGCAAAATAAAGGTATGTGAATCACCAAATTGATCCCCTATTTTCTTACTTGCACATATCAGTTTTAGTGAGTTGCATAGCGTCAGTGTGTGTCCTGCTGAGTCGGTTCTGCTTGAGGGCAAGCAAGAAATTAAGTTTGGGGGTGTGATGAGTGCTTAAAACACTCGGGATTATACTCAAGGCTACCTTACATTTTCACGCTGATTCGCATTATTTATATAATTTTAGTGTTAGATTCCTTATTTAGTTTTTGTTTTGAATACTGTGCATGACGAGGCTTAAAAGAACAACTTCGAAGCCATTTTGGAGAGTCGAGGAGCACGCAAGGAAGTCACAAGCCACGCCGCGACGCCCTCCATCGCCGCGACGTCACCAAGTCACGACGCTAAATAACAAACGCGGTCAACCGCTTCACCACGTCGCGACGTCACCACGTCACACGTCAGCCGAAAATCGCTTCTCCTCATTAAAAGCAAATTAGTGGCTCGTAAATCTGGGAGATCGAAGCGCATCTAACGTGAGGCACGAGATTCGAGAGCAGAGTGACACTGATTTCGAGGAAGTGCCGGGAATTGTAACGCTTTTCATTTTTTGTATATTTTCGGATCTTAGAACAATGTTTTCATTATTAAACAGTTTCATCTTTTCTTCCATTATGTTCTAGATCTTTTTCTAGGGTTACATCAAACCCTCGTCATACGATATGGATTAAGGATTGATTCTTTATGTTATTCAATTATTTATAAATTACCGACCTTACTCTATACCGTAGTTAAATTATATGATAATGTTCACAAAGATTAGCATAGCCGCATCAAGATCCAGATTCAGAGATGAGGTATTCGTGGACTAGAGAAATTCATCGATTCGCCAATAGATATTCGACCAAGGTATCTAGGTAGAACATTTAAGCATTTTAATACCGAGTCGAGATAGGAGATATACTCGATTCTATTTGCGAGATAGGCTGATATACCTCGAGAGGATATCTCGTAGGCAAGATCACCTCACCATAAAGTGTGTGTTATAAATGTATTGAATAACGCTTCTTTAGAAAACAATCCATTGAATGTGACAGGGGAGATATAACCCTAGGCTTTAAACAACACTTTAATTAAATCAACGCTAGTTAGTTTTTACATAATTGAACTCCCTGAAGTCATTCTTCGATATTGTCTTAAAAGCATAATCTCGTAGTCAATTTGCCTTTCCCGTGATCGATATCCGTACGTTAAGTACACTATATTACTTTGGGCATGCTGTACTTGCGCAATTAGGGCATACATTTTATACACCGTTTACCATTACTCCTGTTTTGAATCTTCAAATGGATGGTATGGATACCTTCAATTTTTCATTTTTCTCTAGGTGCACACACTTTCCTTTTGCTACCAAATCATTTTTATAAGTAAGGTACTACTTAGGAATCCATACCTTTCTTATTTGAGTATTAGGTGAAAACTCCTTATCCTTCTTTTGCATTTAGCATTGCCTCAAGTCTAAAAGGTTATGTTGATTAAAGCTATTGGTGGAAATGGATCTTCATCAATCACTATGACTTTTTTTTTCTCCATGGGACTTTACTATGAATTCATTTTATCTAGGGAACTCCACTTTGACTTCTTTTTCTCCAAGAAACTTCACTATTCCCTTGTTTACCCTGTCTTGGAGAACATTCCTTAAACTCCAGCAAGAATTAGTATTGTGATTCCGTAGTTATGATACTACGTAGACTTTCACCTAAGCTCCTCTTTGTCGAGTTGGTGATTCTAAGGAAAAGTGACGAATCCTCCTTCATAAGTGATTCTCTTCAGTCTTTTGCTCACATCAAATGTATAGTTTTCTTGCATTAGAGGCTTGGTACTTCTTCCCTAGGTTAGGTGTCTTCTTCTCAAGAAATAGTTAGTCCTCGTACTTAGAAGATCCATTACTACAAAGGTTGGGTGCATGGTGCCCCTTGAGCTTTACTGTATGGAGGTATTCACTATACACTCCATGTTGTGCAACCGAGTTGGTGTGAGTTTGAGGAACCACTAGTCTAGCAACATTAGGATACTCAGTAGATTGTCAACCTACATATGTGAGCAGTGAAATTCACCAACTTTACAAGAATTCCCGGAGTACTGTCCCCTGAGTTCATCAGATAGTTGCTTTGCAAGTCTAGAAGCAACTTTATGTTTTCAATTCTTCCATTAATTTGCTTGATTTTCATTCTAGAACTATCAGCCATGCTCTCGCCATATTGCAACTTGGAGAAGCAACGCCGCACGCTGATCGGTTACTACAATTTCATGCTCTCTCGTCATGTCACGATGTAAAGCACCATCTCGACGTGGAGAAGCAACGTCATGACGTTGATTGCCGCTCACTGATTTTTCCATTTGCTCCTAAGGGATAACATATCCCTTGATTCAATGATGTAACCAGTCCAATTCTTTGGAGAAATCTTGCATTTGAATGTATACATACAAGCCCACTTTACTACCTAATTTAAAGCAGGCATATTTCTCAATCTTAGAGGATTATGATGCCCTTTCATTTAACTCGTCTAGGTGCTTTGTTCGGGGAAATATGTGTACCTAGTGTTCTGAGGCCTACCTCATTCACTCGATATTTCCGCTCTCTACTTTCCCAATCTTGGAGAAGGTTAAGAAGTCTTCCTTAGGAATCGGTAAGGAATCTTTGAATAGTTTATGTTTTTGAGGTGAAGTGGCCAGCATCAACTTTATCCTACAGTCTAATTCATCTATTTTTAAGCCCATTTTTCACGTATATTTAAGGCTTAAAAGTTCAATTTAATGTGAAATTATGGAGTCTTCACCCAGATTTTTGTTTTGCAAGAATTTGAAGAAAATAAGCAAAAAAGCAGTAGAAAAGCAGCAAAAAACAATAATGTGTAGAAAAAGCAGCAATGTCGCGACATCGGATGAGCAATGTCGCAACATCACTTAGAGAGTGTCATCAAATGATTTTAATGTCGCGACATCGGGTTATCAATGTTGCAACATTGGTTAAAGTGGGTGGAACATAAAAGATCAATGTTGCGTGCTTCGTCTATTTCGTGTGCTGAAATTATTCCCAAGTGTAGGAACTAATATCGTCAAGCATTTTAATACTGTGGGAGTCCACAAGTAATTTCCATAGGGAGTGGTTTCCTAGGTGATCCTTAGGGATTGCTTTCCAATGAATGTGCAATTAAAGTAAAATCTGGTGGGTTGTGATTGAATGATTTATTAACCAATTGACTTAAACTATTGTAAAACTAGAAGGGTGAATGATAGGATCCTTAGGTTTTCGCTCACCACCAACTAGGTAACACCCACCTCCTTGTTTACAATCTCATCTAGGAGCCATTGATGAATGGTTTTCGATGGGGGATTTAACTTTAAAAGCTTTTGTAAGACAAAGAATAATTGAACAACTTCAAACGCTTGCTCAGACGATTTGTTTGGACTCTTAGTTTGCATTTGAGATCAAGCACAACATGTACCAAGAATCTCTCGTTCACATGTTGTCAAGAAGATGCCAAACTAAGGTTTTAGAAGAGTTTCCGCAAGTGTTCAACATCGTACAAATCCCATTGAAGCACGAAAGAGGGATTGAGGGCTGCCTCAAGGGTGAGTTTCACCGTGAACCCTATCATGGAGGTTTAGAACTCCATTAAAGCCGAGAATTGATTCATAATTGCCGGAACACTACATAGTAATCGGGAGAACTACAAAATAACACTCGCGAATCGATCAGTAAGGTCGAGATATCAAATGCGTAGTCTCTCAATAAACACCAAGTTATCCAACCAAATGAAAGATTACAAATGCTTAAAACTCGTAATTAGAAGAAAACTACATCTCACTATGAAAACCCTAGAAAGAATAAGAAAACACTCCAAAGGTTAGATCCAAAACCCTAGAACTAACTCCTTTAATTCAAATTTCTTGCCGGGCTTAAAGACAATCCTCTCATTAGTGATCTCGAAGTGGTGATCGAAAGACGAGCGTGCCCTTGCACCAAGATTGAAATTCCTTCAAATCCCGTGCATAGAATTGTGCATGTTGGTACAATGGGTACCACACCAGTGGTACCTGGGGCACTGCAGTGCACCGGCACTAACAACCTCGGGGGTACTCTAAGATTCACCATATTTGGCACCCGCATTCACGTTCAACTACATGTGGGTACTACCAAGAAGTTTGGTACCGATACCATTGCCCCACAAATTGGTCCCCACTTAGAATTACCCTCGGGGCCTCCCCGACAAATGGGTCACATCGACAACAATGATCTACAGTTCTGAACCAAACCACATAGAAAATGTGCACTGACATCGAAAACCCGCATTTGACGATAAAAACGGTAGAAAAGGTCGTTAACCTATTCTACACAAATGAAAGCAAACATGAAATAGGCTTAAACCTATATAAATGTCACACATTATGTATCCAACACACTTCACCTACATCTTGCTAGTCCCTAAAGAAGAATTGAGCTATTAACACCTACCGACTACGAGGCCTCAACAATGTGCGCCAAAGGCCAAGCATTGCAAAATTCTAAAAGAGAAATTATGAACATAGTGCTAGAACCTACAGAGCACGCTGAACCACTTGACTTATATGAGCTCTAAAGAAATTCCAAGTGTAATAAAACAAAATAGCAACAAGCATAAAACAACTGGTCGCATATAGTGGACCACAGATATGAAATAAGGTCGCAATGAAATCACCAAACTCTGAATGAACTTCATTAGAACTCCGTAAAACATTTTACTCATAACCAAGCAAGCTAACATGCATAGAAGTCAATAAGGAAACACCCTAAGTAACTAAAATCAAAAGGTCTTAAGGTCAGAATGACCAAGGGCTACATAAATAGGCTATTGTGAATAAATGGGTGTTGGCATGACATGGCTGAGGTCTCTACCCAATTGCCAACACCACCCTATTCTAACCCAAAATACCACTACTCTTCGTCCTCCTCCTCTCCAACTGAGGAGAATGCATCTTCATCTACACAATCATCCAGCTTGTCAGAATCCCCTTCCAAATCAGGAGGAGGGTCATCTATAATAATTGTGCTCTCCTCGCAGAATGTGACTCTCAAGCCCGGGAGAACCTGGGGTGGGTTCCAATTTGCTTTATGCTTTCCCAAGATGCATTTAAACCATCCTTGATTCTACACTCCATCCCCATAAGGATGTACCTATAGGGACCAAGAGCCGACGACGATAAAGCCCTGTAGAGATAGCTAGGATGGGGATGCGCCTGACCGAGGCCTCAGGAAGCGACCGCTTTAATTGGGCCTTGTTTGTGATGGGCCCCAGCTTAGGAAGAACTCTTCTTTCCCTACCATAACCCCTTATCCCAACAGCTTCCACCAGATTTGTAACTAGGGTCAGGAAAGGGATGTGCTTGTTCTCGGTTGGGGACCTCAGAAAGTCCCTCATTATACACCATATTACCAAAGCATAGTCAATAATTTTCCCCGTCATCACCTCATACAGGAATTGGATTTCTTCCTTGCTTGGTAATCCTCTCCTTTCCTTCAAATTTCAATCATATTGTGAATGACCTTATTTATCAACGCATACTTAGGCTTTAATTTCCTCGATGAACTCCTTGAGCATAAAGCTTCTCATGGGTACCGAAATGTGCACATGGTATTTGCAAACATATTAGCCTCAAACTCCTGTGAATAGCCCTATGGGTAAGGTCGGTCATGTGTGGCATAACATAATTTAGCTATAGAAGCAGATCGAGTCGTATCGACCATTAATCAAGCTTCCTAAAATTGTAGTCTCCAACAGGGTGTCCACATTCAAATTCTCCCTCAAGTTGGAATGGAATTCCCGACACCGACAGGCGGATAGCCTTTACTTCCTTTTCACCGACAAATTGCAAATTTCGATCCTAAAGCATTCGTGCACGAATGGGGGTGAGTAAACAAACATTTCACTTTCATTCCCGTCACGTGGAAACTCCCGCCTTCAACCGACCGACCCACCTTCTCTCCTGATTAAGATGATTCAAAGAAACATAGCCTCACCTCTTCATCTCGCTCTCACTTTCCTCTCACTCTCATGATGATTTTTCTCTTCTCCTTTTCCTTTTTCTCACACTCGTGAGTATCGGCCTTTTGTTTTTTTACGGCTCGCTCCATAGAAGAGCTAGTGGCCTTTCATTTCCCAGTGTTCTTCAATCTTGCCATAGATATGGCCAAAATGGCGAATATTGCGAGAATAGCCCATACACACACGAGTTTCCCAATAACCCATCTCCAATAGTATCGGACTCACCCTTTCCAGATCATTCAAAACCTTCCTCCCCATACTGCTCGTAGAGGATGCCCTAACCAACCAGGAGCATAGAACCGCAACCCAAAGCCACCCAACACAATCCATACTAACATAGTGAAATATTTAGATCGCTTCTCAAGAAGACGTAGCACTTACCACCACTGCCCACATTGCTGTGTTCTGATGTTAAGAACCTGTGGATGCCCCGGGTTAGAGTGATGAAGACACTGGAGGAAACTGTTTAACTTAGGGTTTGATGGTGAGAGGAGAGAAGTGAGCTGTGGCTTCTCTTATATAGAGTCGGGATGGGGGTAAGGGGGAATATGAAAGGATCAAAATTTGGAGAAAAGGCCTTTCAAACATTCCATTCAAGAATGGGCAGCACCCAGACCAAGAAAGGCAGCACTCCAGCACTAGAAAGTGCAAGCACGGCACCAAAATTGTACGTCGCTTGTGTGGTCAGCATCTAAGACAAAGAAGCGCCAGATCTGCACCACCATGCCACGCCACTTTTTTTCGTCAAACAAGATCAGGCGTAAATTAGTACCACTTTGTTAGTGCCTTGTTTTTCTCAAATTTTAAAGGCAAGACAATTTTATGGTACCTGCATTCACTTTACAAAAATTTCCAGAATACTCTCCATTTTGGATTTCACTGCTTCATAACCCCTCCAAACTGACTTGTGTTTGCTGAAATGTGCACTGCACTTTCTCGGCACCTTCACGCTTACCTTGGAGTCATCCGTACTCCACGTGATCAAGAATCGTAAGGTTCGAACATAACTGGCAACTTAAGGCTCAAGAAGCATGCAAATGGTTGACCTAATATGATTTAGAAGTTTAATCGAGAAAATATACAAAATCATCTTTCAACTACGTATGGATGTTCCTCAAAGAATAAGATGCATGTAGCTGACAAATGCTAAACAATGCACAAGCCAAGCAATAGCAAAAATGAGCTTGGGGTAGGAAACCAATGACTTATGTAGTTTATAGTCGAGAGTGATACCAGCCAGATTTGACTCTGAGAATAGAAAAATTGGGTCACAGGTCCCAAACAAAAAAAAAGTTTGCATGCCTCAGATGTATGTGCAATGAAGCTATATGGAGTGCATACATAAGGTCATCCGGTTGCAACATAGGTCAAGTACCATACCCAAAAGAGGCGAAAATCGAAAAAATTGCATGCACTTAACCCCCTAAGAACACTGAATTAAACCAAATAGCATGCACTTAAATGGCTCCAATCAGTGTATGCCCAATTCTCAATTACGGAAATAGATTGCCCTCAATGCACCGACTGATACACCCCACGTAAAAATACTAGGTACATCAGGGTTGGACTCTCCTTTATTAAAAACAAAAATATAGACTAAATGAATGAAGCGTAAAGAAATGCAAGAAAAGGAAAAAGAAAACTATATACAAAAAGGGTAGGATAGAGATTACGCTGAAGGAACATCCTAGTAGAGCGAATCTACCAAGTCCTCACTACTCTCCTGGCGGTCGAAGTTCTCTAGAAATGGTTGTAAGCGCTGACCATTGACTTTAAATATTTTCCCATTTTTTGGATTCTCACCCCACCGCACCAGCAGCTGGGTGACCTACCTGGATGACAGAAAGGTCCAATCCACCTAGAATGCAGTTTACCTTGAAAGATGTGCAGAGTCGGCACAGCCAGCACTTTGGTGAGGGGCAAGGTCTTCCACAATGTTCTATCATGGAATAGCTTGAGCCTCTCTTTATATTCGTGAGCTCTCATACGATTCACACCGTAATTCATCCAAATTGCCATCTGCACATCGTCGCTATCTACCTTAGCCAAATCAAAATTACATTTTAATGGCCTAATAAGCTCAGGCTCAATTTCCAATCGAGAGATGACATGCCTTGCCATAACCAGCTTAGTGACATACCAAGAATAGTCTTAAAAGCAATACAAGAGTCTAAAGAGTGTCCCCGCATCAAGTGACCAATCCTTGCGATTCAGGTAACCATTTTTCCCAAAAATGTGTTTTATCTCCTATTGGCTAATTCGCTTGACCATTGTCCGTGGGTGGTATGTCGGAAACTTTCAGGTGACTCCATACTTTTAATACTTTCAAAGGGTCGATACAAAATGGACTCACCATCACTAATGATCGCACGCGGCATCTAAAAGCCAGAAAAAATATGGTCTTTCAAAAATTTCAAAACAACCTTATGGTCATTAGTTCTCGTTGGAATGGCCTCTACCCACTTAGAAATGCAATCAACTGCCAATAAAATGTACAAGTGCCCACATGAGGGGGAAAGGCCTATGAAGTCTAAACCCTAAAATCAAGATCTTAATACTTTTATTAGAGTAAGAGGCATCATGTTCTCAGGACCCTCCTAATTGTTGGCACCGAGCATAGGCTTTGCAAAACTGCAGCCTTTAAAAAAGAGGGGCCAATAAAACTGGTTTGGTGTGGATTTTGTCTCAGCGCTTTTTCTCAAGTGAGAAATTCTCCACAAGCTTCGAGTGACAGAAGGGAGTACCCCAATTTGATCGTCGCTTGGATACACACACCTCTCATCAATCGTCTCGACAAGACTTAAACAAATATGGGTCATCAAAGTAGTATTTTTTTTATGTCCACCAAAAATTTCCTCTTTTGATGAGAGGTCCATTGGGATGGAATTTGTCCTGTCACTAGTGATTCGCATGCACAGCAGGTGTTTTGAATCAACAAAATTTATACTCAATTACTAATATCGCCAGAGCATGACTATCGCAGCATAGTGGCTCTAGGATTGAACATCGATGGGTTTTCGTCTACAAATGGTTTGTATAATGGTTCAAAATGGTGAGGCTTTTGTTTGGATTTTTGATTTGTACAAAAACAAAGGGTGGTTGTCACTATGTTAATCGAAAAGTAATCTCAAATAAGAATGTAAAAGAAGACCTTGGAAGTCCCTAGCCACTAGTTTGGTATGATAGGTTGCAAAGGTGTCCCCTAAGCTATTTTCAAGATTAGGGCAAATGACATATAGTCATTTCCAAACCTAGACTTTTGTTTAACTTAAAACCAACCCTTAGTAACATTCCTCTTGAAACATAGCATTTATTGAAAGCATTAAATGTTTCGCAGCTTGAAATCCAAAGATTTAACCTACCCTCGACATGGCTCATAAATGACATCTAGACGGATGTCGGCTGTATCTACCACAACACACTAACCTAAAAAGCATGCTAAGTATTGACCAAGAAAAATACATCAAATAGCTTTTAAAAACCTAGTTTTGAAAGTTTGAATATAAATACGCGAAGATCAAGGCCTTAGAAAAACAAGAGGAACACCAAAGAAACCAGCATGATCAACCTAGCGAAGTAACCTTCAAGGTTTGAGGCCTCTTAGTCAAAACATCCTTTGTGTTGTCATCCTCAAAGGGGGTGTTTGGCATCCTAGAAAGTGAGAGAAAGAGGAGAGAGAAGAGAGCAAGTGAGAGCCGAGAACAGGGGTCGTAATGAAAAAATGCCTATGAACAAAAGTTAGGTTACAAAATATTTATAACATGGCTTATATAGCCCCACAAACATGCGAAAATACCAAACTATCCTAAATAATATGATTACATTGAGGGTAAAAGAGGAATTAATCAAAACGGAGTCGTTTGAATCACAAAAACACGTTACAGAGAATTTCACTATGCACAGGAATTTCGCTATATAGCGAAATTTATGTAGCTTGGGGCTCTCAATATATAGCTTAAAATTTCGCTATGATTGCAAAATTTCGCTTATCATTGCGAAATTTTCTATGTCTCGTGAAATTTATTCTCCTCCTCGCATGCTTCGTTCCTCTAAATTTCGATTACGCATCTTCCAGCCGCTATTTTTTCATCCCATGCTTGATGAAATTGACAACAAACCATACGAACTCTATATAACAGCCTCACTTCAATGCTGCTTGAAATGATGGTAAAGGTTTACAAACCTCGTGAAAACTACCAAAACCAATTTAAACAAAAATCGTGAGTACAAAAGGGACCTATACATGACAATCGGCTTAAATAATATGATTAGTATGCAAAAAGCACTCAAAACCTATCTTAAATAGGACTCAAAATAGCACTTTTTGGGTACTAATCACACCCCCCAACCGACACATTGCTAGTCCCTTAGCAATGCTAAAAATAATAAAGGACATGCAGGCTATGCTTTTGCAAAAAGGTAGTTTGTTCAAAAAGTGTGTGTACAAGTGAGGCTCTACCTTCAGTATGAAAAATTTGGACTCTGTACAAAAACCATCATGAGAGAACAATTGCCATATAGGAACAAGTTTTAGGGCAGCATCAATTCCAAGGAAGTCAACCTGAACTTCCACCAAAATCTAAGTGTTTTTAGGTAACCAGTTTGAACCAACAAGCCATTTAACTTATTCCTCCCCAACCAAGCTACGCTTACACCTTAAACTGATGACCAACCTAATAGATCTGCCATATCCTCCTATTTCTTACTCGATTGTATTGTAGGGTGAAATGTCAAAACTCGACCACCAAAGTCCGTGTAACTGGGGTCCATCGATGACTTCACTGACGACCAAAAGACATGTACAAATTTATAACACCATCGCAAAAGACTATTAGCCTCCAATCCGGCACCGCGCGCCATAAAACTTGTTGACCGACCAAAAGACATGTACAATTTATAGCACTATCGCTAAAAGACTATTGTCTAACTTCTAGCAACGGCGCCATAAAAACTTGTCGACCGATATGTCTCAAATTTATTTGATTAGTTCGAAGATTGTTTCAATTGGAGTAAATTTTTTACTGAGTGGTTTTGATCCGTGATGCTGCAAGTGCACAGGTCGGACAAGTAGTAAATTGGATTTAAGTCCAGATATCGATCCCACAAAGATCTCAAGAATTTTCAATCAATTACCCCAACTACTCAAGCTCTATACTATTTGAACTATAATGGACAATTTGAATCACTGTGAAAGCCTTGAAAATGGAAACCTAAAATAATATGAATGAATAACAAATGAATGACTAATAAATAATGAAATGATAAATTTAGATTGAACAGCTATCTCAGAAAAGAGAACATTGAAAATAAAGCTATTGCGGAAGAATCAATTTCCATGCCTTGTATAGTAATTTTTGCTTTCTCGAACCACGCATTTTAAAACTAGTCCAAGGAATGATAGTGCAAATTGGATCTCTCCAAACCACAATCGCTCATCATCTCACCTTCACCAGGCTTTCCTCGAATGCAGCAGCTGATGGCATCCATTTTTAATCTAGGTAGCCTCGTTTCCTATTTTTCTTTCCCTCTTTCTAATACTTCATACCCATAACATGGACCAGAAACCTTAGCTCCTTTGTATAGTCATTGCATGGGTTTACACCATACCGGTTCCTCTTCTCGGTACCAGAACCGCCATTCTTTCCTTGATTAGATCGTTGCTAACACGGATTGAATTCACGATCTGAATTGAGGCGAATCCTTCAGCGTTTAAATTGATAACTCACCAACTAATTCTCGGGTTTCAAGTGAGAAGAGGATGTATCGATGAATTATTACTGCAGCACATTAGGATCATCAATATCGTGTTCCCATACCTTCCCGTAAATTATTCATCACTCAGAATGCCTTCTCTGTCACTCGCAGGGCTTCGAAATCGTGAGTTTAAACAACACCGTGCGGGTATAAAGAATCGACATTAGGATCAATTCCAGAAATACGCAGAAACCAAAGAAGTCGAATTATAAATCAAGTTCAGCAATAATGAATAAAATTATGCAGGAAAGATAATTTCTGACAATAACATCATTTCAATGGAGCCGGGTTTCTAAATTACCGGATTACACCATACATTGGCTTCGCGATCAAGAAAAACCATTGTAAACCTGAAATCAGAAGTTCGAAACTAAAATTTGTCCTGGAATTCAAACTACCGCACAGCAATTTGAAGAAATATAAATCCGCATTCAACTACATCCTTACGTTTGAACGCTCAAGTCCAAATTTGAATGAAATGCCAAACTAATCTAAAATAAAAAAAATAAAAAAACGAAGAAAAGAAAAAGAAAAGAAAATTAAAATACAGAGCCTTCAAAGAACCCAGATCTCCTTCACGCCAAGAGCCGCGCTCATTCCGTAGTACCTTCAGATGCATAGGTTCCAAGTTGGGCCCTAATTTCGATACACTTCTTTTGACTGGCGCTTTAAAATGGCCCAAGCCAGTTGTTGATGTCGCGACATCAATTCTCGTCAGCGACCGTTGTCTTTAGTCATGGCTCGCAGAGTCTTTGCTCTTAAGGCGACGGTCTTTAGTCATGTCGCATAGTCTTTATATCGCTGACGCGGTCTTGTGTAGCCGATGTCGCGATACCTTAAGGACGTCATGACCTTAATCGTGTGTAGTTTGATGCTCGCAACAACCGGATGTCGTCACACCTCTTCTCTCTCAGAGGGTCGCCGCGACTGATGCTGTCGCGACTTCAAGTCTACATTGATGCCGCGACAACCTAGTGTTGTCGCCACCTTCTTCTCTACTCAATGTTGTCGCCAATTAATCAATGCTGTCGCTAATTTCCCTTCGTAGCTGATGTCGCGATGTGCCTTGGTCTTAGCCGCGACCTTCTTTTAGTGCATCTGATGTTACGACCATTATTTCCTTGCAAACCGATGTCGCTGACTGCTTCGCGCTTTTTGCTGAGGTCGCGACTACTTCTAACTTTGAAGCGATGTTGCACTCCAAATGTTCAATCAATTTTAGCCCGCCGCGATTTCTCGTGTGTCAGTGACATCATATCCAATGCAATCGAGCAATTCACAGAATTAATGATGTCACACATCATTTCTTCTTCTTCATCAATTTCTCCTCGGGTTGTTTGACCTAAGTTTTTTCACGCCCACCGCTTTGTCTTCCATTATGTTTCAATTAAGACTAGACCTTGTAATCAGAATCCGAAGATGCCTTGATTGTTGTCAAAGCCTACCACATCAAATTCTTTAATCCTTGCACTTCTCACGCAACTTCCTTCAAATTCTAATATATCAGATTACATGTACCCACATTCTCCCGCTCTTTTTTCTGCATTTTCTGCTTTCTTTTCAATTTCCTGCTGCACAACAAATTGGGTGAAGTTATTCCATCTTCCTGCGATATTAACTACTTTTATATAAAAATCAATCAGAAAATGGACTGAAAATAGATGACTTTAAGCTCATCAAACTCCCTAAACTTAAAATTTTTTAGCTTGTCCTCGCTAAAGAAAAGAAGATTTGTTTGTCCTCAAACAAAAGGACATTTTTCATTTGTTATGCAAAGAGTGTTCAATTTAATTGAAATTGAAATTGCATTCTTTTCTTTGTATTCAAATTCTTAAGTCCGTATAAAGGTTAGTTTCAATCGTGTGTACATAACGAAATTGTTGAATTTGTTTTACAAACAGTACAGTTAATTGATTCTGCTGAAATGTGAGTTGATTTTCTTTCTCATTTTCTTAATGAGTCAATTAATCCTTAGAGGATGTTCACAGTTTTGATCTTTTCCTGATTTTCCAAATTCCATAGGCTTGTTGTTCATATTGATCTCCACTAATGTAGGTGATTACAACCTTCAAGATCAATAAGGTCTTTTGGGCTTGTAATGTTAGGCTTGGGTAAGGTAGGATGGATGAATTTTAGGTTAAGATTACTAATACCTTTTTTCCTTTCTTCTTACTCATCCGCTATCCCCTTTTCCTCCTTGTAATTTCCTTACTCCCCAAACTTGTGGCTCGGGATACCACCTTGATTTTCTTCTATTCAAATCCGATGTTCCATTTCTCATTCATCATTCAACCGGGAAATTTTCCTTTGTCACCTTTCAGAATAAGGTAATGTTTTGTCTTCTTAGGCTTCTCTAACACCTTAGCGAACTTTGGGTTAGTAACTCCCATACCAGATGGCATTAGGTACTAGGTGCTGAAACACCCCTAAGAACTTAATTGTTCAAGAGAGTTAGGGCCACAAGACAAAACCTATTCCCTTACGCCTCTTTCCGTCAGATTCTTTTCTCTTCATTCCCTTTTCTATATTTTCTCCGAAGTTCCTCAAAATTTACACTCCCAAACTTTATCTGCTCCTCTCTTTTTGAGTTCTTTGGTAATCACAAATTCTTGCAGGATTGATTCTATAGAATGGGTTGGTGTCTCCATTGTATTCTTTCGAGAATAAGGCTTATTTCGCTCAATTTTAACTAAAGTGTATGCATTAGCATATGAATAGTGGATGGCTAGAATGGCTCAAACTTTCCAAGAATGGCCTCGTATCATTTCCTGCTGATTGTATCACCTAGATTTCGCCTTCATCATTAATCTAACAGTTCTAGATTTTGGGTTGATTAATCGTGACTAACCCTGAGGATTTTCACCATATCATGGATGAGAATTTAGATGATGTTATCAACCAGTTCCGACTCACCTGCTCATACCACAAACTCAAGAAAATTGTTTTGCTCAATCGTATAACCTTCCCTTATTCTAGACTTATCAAGAAAAATTCAAACTAAATCGCACTTATGTTCAATTAAATTGCCCGTGGTCAACTAGCCCTTATTCCCGCATTGAATAGAATTTATTAAGTTAATTCCCAAATCGTAAAACTAAAATGAAACAGTAAATAAAATCTCACATATTATGAACAACCAATTCTGCAAGTCGAAGGAAATCTATTCAAATATCAAAACCTTTAGATCTATTACAACTGCTTTCTCACGCTACACTGTATCTAAGTTCGAGAAAACCCTTTATTTCTTGATCTAAACCCTATATATTCTTCGTATGTTGCATTCTAATTTCAAAATTTGCTCACTGCACCTTGAGCTCTTCTAAGAGTGATCTGCTCTAACAAGGTTGTGCAACAAATTGGGGCCGCCCCTTTCTTGGAGTTTTGGTTGATGGATTCTAATCAATCCATATTCCCCTTCCATCAAACTTTCATTCCTTTATTACACAACGTTTTATGGAATAACGACGGAATTTATTTAGCCTTCACTTCATTCATTCCATAAACCCGAGTTCAAACCCTTGAAGCTCTTTCTTTCTTCTCATTCTCCTTCTCTCCATTCTCTTTGTCTGCTTTTTTCTCCGTTGTTCTCCCATCCTTTTATAGTGCTTTTCGTTTCGGGGAGGAACAACCATTTATTCCTTCTTATATTTTCAATGAGTGGATTAAGTGAGATTCTTCAACCTTGCTCTTTCCGGTAATTCCAACAAAGGTTCGTGGTTTTGAAAGAGAATTTTGAAAGTTTTCTTGAACTTATTAATTTCAATTATTCCTCGAAACTCGAGTGTATCTAAATACATTGGTTCAATTAGAATTTAAATTGCTTCGCATTAATCATTATTTATTACTCGCTTAATTCTCGTCGTCTCGTCCTAACTTCAGTTGAGAATGCGCCTCGCCATTAAATTTAGGGCAAAATTGAAAACTGCCCACTTGGCAATTTATCCTCTTTGTCGCGACATATTTTTGTTTTGTCGCGACAAATTATCCTCGGGAGGACAAGTCCTCTTAAGGTCACATATCAAGCATCTCAGACATTGTCAAGTTGTCGCGACCTCTCTTTTCTTCCTCGAAGGGATTAATGCTTGTCGCGTCCAAATTTCGTTTATGACCTCAATTTCTTTCTCAACGTAACTTTGGTCACGACACATCCTTGTTCTTCCTTCAAGATTGACTAAGTCACGACATCAACCTTTGTCATGGACTTCCGCCTTCACGACATGTTTTTTCGTGAACGAGTCCGCACTTTTATTCAAATTCTAATGAACAAATACCACTCTTGATCAATTAACGCATTCTCATCATCAAACAAAACCAATTTCATTACGCTAATTAAAGAATGTATTCTATTCAAATTTCGCTGCACTTATATAGTGGAAAGGAATGCTCCTCTTTTTTTTCAGTCGCTCTTCAAGTAGTTGGCTGAGTTGTACTGGAGTTCATTCCTTCTTGCCTGAGCCATTTCTGCATAAGTACTCTGCAACATTTATAGGTAGGATTCAATTAAACAAAAATTAACTTCTTAAGTACTAACTAATCATTATAATAACTATAAAACAGCAAATCAAGGTTAATTCAAAAAATAAATTCTTCCAAAGTCTAAAAACGTAAATTAAAGTCTCCATGGGTTGCCTCCCATCACCAAGCCGCCTTAAGTCCTTAGTCGGACTCATTGCTTTGATTTTCCTTCTCTCTCAATGAACTTGTCAGAGCTCTTCTTTCTTCCTCCTCGTTTCATAATGCTTCTCTCGGGCCATTCATTGACTTTAAATTCCTCTCCAAAGATCGCCTTGAGTGTTACCGCCCAAAAGTAGTGCTTGATGCATCTGACGTATATGGTCCACTTCCACCTTGATTTCAATTCTCCCGAACAATTTTAACTGAGTTAAATAACAGAACTCGATCCTTTCCGAATTCCTTCCTAAGAATCCTTCGATCATGCCATTTCCTTTGTCTTTTTTCAGATCTTAGCAGCCATAGGCTTCATTTCGCCTTCAGCCTGGTCTGGGCTTGAAGCACCTCTCTTCCTTTTCGCGATTTTCAAATCGAATTGCTTCTCGATGGCCCATAGCCTTGTATTCCAATTCAAGAGGGAGGTGACACGGCCTCGCTTAAAATACTTAACTAGCTAGACATCCCAACTGGGAGTTTTGAATGCACCCCAGACGCCTAAAGTGCATCATCAAGTTTGAAGACCAATCCTTCCCGCTTGAACTTACGCTCTTCAGATCCTTTTAACCTCCTTGGAAACATCCGCTTGCCCATTAGTCCGGGATGATAAGCTAGGCTCATTATATGTTTTCGATCCCATATTCTCATGAGCTTTGCAAAAATTTTGTTTATAAAGTGGCTTCCCCCATCACTGATAATAGTCCTGGGTGTTCCAAATCTGCTCAATATGTTCTTTTGCAGGAAACTCACAACTGTATTAACATCATTCCTTGGGCAAGCTATTTGGCTTCCACCCATTTAGAAACATAATCCACTGCTAGCGCATATACAGTTTCCAAACAATCAGGAAAGGGTCCCATAAAATCTATCCCCATATTATCAAAATTTGCACCACCAATATGTCTCAGAGGGGGGCATTCCCATTTCACGCCGATATTTCCAATCTTTGGCATCTATCACATAATTTGACTCATTCAAGATACCAAAACAACAATAATAAATCCTGACGGGAGTATCTACGAAATGCTCTTCTCCGTAAAAATACCCCCATATGGTGATGGTATGGCATCTATCTGCTAATTATGCTTTGTTCACCCTCTCACACATCTTCTTATATCATCAGCCCCCTTAAATAATAAGGTCATCCTGCATATAATACCTCGTTGTCATCCCGAGCTTTCTTTTCCGGCTGTGCTGTCGACTGATCGAGCATGTACAATAAGTGTATAACACAATTACCAAACAGATTGCTTATCTAATTCTAAGAACCCGCGCCATAAAACTTTTTGACTGGATCATTTGATGTACACCAAATTTATGACGTTATCACCTAAGGACTATTATCTAATCCCCGGCAACAATACCATAAGACTCGTTAAGACTACATCAATAAATTGTTACGGATCAAAACACCTATTCAAATTTGAGACTTATTACCCAAGGACTATTGTCTAATCCTCGCAAATAAACCATTAAATTTGGAGTGTGAGTTTCCTTAAGTATTACTTGATTGTGATTTTTTTAAGATGTCCACGGGTGGTAGCTTTGATCCAAAGATAATGCTAGTGCAATGTGCCTAATAAGCAATAAAATGGATTTAAGTCCGTATATCGATCCCACAGAGATCTCAAGAATTTTTCAATCAACTATCCCAACTACTTAAGCTCCATACTTGGACGATAATACGATAATGAGATTTGCTTGAAAGCTTGGAATGAATAATGTAAAGAAAAATGAATGAACAATAAATGAATTGAATATTGAAATATTAAAATAACAAATTTAGATTTAACAGTTATCTCTAAAGAACACATTGAATAATCAGCTATCGTGAAGAATCACCTTACAAGCCTATATCGTATCTTTGGTTTTCGAATCCGCGCATCTTTAAAACTAGTCCAAGGATTAATAAAGTGTGACTGGATCTCTCCATACCACACAGTTCATCATCTCACCTTAACTGTTTCTCTCGAACACAGGGGGTGAAATAACTACTTTTAAAACTAGTTGCCTTGTTCTGGGTATTTTTCTTTCTCAATACTTCATACCCACAACATGGACTGCAGACCTGAGCTCCTTCAAGTGAGTCATTGCTGAGGTTGCACTATACTGGTTCCTCACCCTCAAAATTAGAATAGCTTACTCTTTCCTTGATTAGATCCTTGCTAACACGGGATCGAATTCACTATTCGAATTGAGGTGAACTCTCTGTCTACTTAGATTTATAACTCACTCAACTCATTCTCGGTTACAAGCGAGAAGAGGATGTATTGATTTAAATATACAGAGCGCATTAAGATCGCACCAGTTCAAATACCTTCCCGAAATTGTTTCTACTCAGAATGTCTCGTGACACCCGAGGGCCTCCGGAAATCGAGCTTAAACAACCTCGTTATGGGTATCGTAGACTAAAATTGGGATAAATTTCCAAGAACACGAAACCAAGAAGTCGATTTAACATTCGTTCAGCCATTATGAATGAACATCAGTAGAAAGATTATTTCGACAATAACGCCAATGAAAGTCGGGTTTCTAAATTAATGACATACCATACAATGGCTTCACATCAAGAAAACCACTGTAAATTCCGAAATCGGGTGTTCAAATCCCAAAATTTGTTTGGAATTCAACAATGCACAAGAATTTTAAGAAATAAACATCCGCACTCACCTCAACTTTACAAATTAACGCTCAAATCCAAATTAGAAACGAAATACACACTAATCTAATCTAAAATAAAATGGAAAGAAAAACGAAACAAAAGTAAGAAAAGAAAGAAAAGAAAAATACAGAGCCTTCAGCACTCGGGATCTCTTCAAGTCGCCAAGAGCCAGCTTCCGTTGGTAGCAAACTTCGTATTTATAGGGTTCTCGTTGGGCCCTAATTCCAATGCAGCTTTGTGGATTTCCCAATGGATCGGCCCATACATCGCTTCCTCGTCGCGACCTCAAAGCCCTGTCGCGACATCGCTTAGTTTGGCATCATAAAAGATTTATCGCAAGTCAGTAATATTCCTTTTGTTTTCTTGCAAGCACCTTATGTCGCGACAAGGAATCAATGTCACACATCAACCTTATTCTCGCAACCTTAGGTGATGGTCGGCGTCGCGACATCACCTTTCGCCGACATCACTCTATGGCCCACAAGTTTTAATCGCTCGCTCGGATGCCGCGATATCGACTTTGTCGACATCACCGCGTCTTCGCAAATTTTCACCGATGATTTCGGCGTCGCTGACATCAATCTATTGTCGCGACATCACTTTATGGCTCGTTTTGATTCGTCAAGCTCCTAGTGTCGCGACATCGGATCTCACGACATCAACTTGTGAACCGTGAATCAGAATCGGGTATCTTCTTATGTCGACATCGCATCTTCGTCGCATCGCCTTAGTCTCTCGCAGCCTCTTCAATCGGAGTTATTTCGATGTCGGCGACATCAACCTTTGTCGCGACATCACTTTATGGAATTTCAGCTTAATCGGATTAAGTCTCATGTCGCGACTCGATCTCTCGTCGCGACATCGTGATTACACGCTCGCAGCCTTTAAACTGCTGCTTTTGGTGTCACGACACCCTCTGTCGCGACTACGCTTTAAATCACATCGCCATCTTTCAAACCCGCTATAGCATCAAGGTGTTTCTCTTGTCACAACCTCCATCCCTTGTCAGCGACATCGATCTTCGTCGACATCACGCGTGTGTCAGCGACATCATTTCTTAAGTCTCACAGTTGGTCGCCCGATTTGCCTACATTGTAATGCACATCGCGACTGCGCCAATTTTCCTTGAATTTTCTGATGTCGCGACACACATAAGCGAGCAATCTGAGCCCAAGCGCAGCATTAGTTACCGAATTTGCTTTCATTTTACGCCTGCCATTTTATATTTTACTCCACGATTTCTTCATTTTCTCTTGCTTTTCTTCTTTCCTTCACACTCCTGCTAATAACACATTGGTAGGTTTCTTCTGATACATATTAATTATTCCTTTTGGATGAAAATCAAATAGAAAAATGGATTAAATAGATGACTTTTAAGCTCTCATCAAACTCCCCAAACTTAAAAGTTTGCTTGTCCTCAAGCAAAGGAAAGAAAGAATTGTTTGTCCTCGAGCAAAAGGACATTTTTACGTGCATCTTTGCAGTGGCAGTCAATTTTGGTTGAAAATCTGAGAATGCATTGTTTTTACGTACATCTAACGAGTCAGTTCATGGTTAGTTTTAATCTTTATAGTATACAAAACTAAAGCTGTTGAAGTATTTTACAAACCACATAATCATTAGATCTATTGAATAATAGATTATTTTCCTTTCTCATGCTTCATAATGAGTCACTTAACTCCCTAAGGTCCTTCACCGGTTTTGATTGTTTCCATATATATCCAAATTCCATAGGTTGTTTTCATATTGATCTCCACTAATGTAGGTGATTTCAGCCTTCAAGATCAATCAGGTCTTTGAACCTGTTGTTGAAGCTTGGGTAATGGGTAAGATGGAAGGAATTTTAGGTTAAGATTACCCTGAACCTTTCTCTCCTCTTACGCCCCTTTCTTTCTTGTAGTTTCTTTAATAACTCCCCCAAACTTCATGTTTGGAACATCTTCTTTGGTGCTTCAGTGCCAATTGTATGCCCCTATTCTCACTTGCAACTCAGGAAATTTCCTTTGTTTATGCGCCATTGGGATAATGCAATGTTTTACCTTTTAGGCTTTCTAACACTCTTCGCGAACTTTGGGTTAGTAGCTCATGCGGATGGCATTAGGGTGCTAGTGTTGAAACACCCCTAAGAACAATTGTTCAGAGAGTTAGGCCACAAGATCAAAACTTATCTATAGCTTTCTTTTCATTGCATTTCTGCTCCTTTTTTCTTTTCATTCCCTTTTTAAGTTCCTCAGCATATCTCCGAACTTCATTTCTTTTTCTTCCTCCTTGAATTCTGGAGTAATCATATGTTCTTTCTTTTGAAGGATTAGTTTTTTTAGGATGGTTGGGGTTTCCATTGGCTTATTTTTTGAAAAATAGGCACTGTTTGGCTGATTTACGGAACTAAGGTATATCGTAGCATATGAATAAGGATGGCTAGAATGGCTCCAAACTATCCGAGAATGGCTATCATCTTGTCATTGTATCACCTAGGATTTAAGCCTCAACCAATAATCTAACAAATTCTAGAATTTGGATTAAATAGATTATGATAACCATAAAGTTGTATTGACTCATTTTGTTGATGATAGTTAAATTACTTGATATTCAACAGGTTCCTTGACTTATTGTTCGTACCACAAACTCAAAAATATGTTTTGTTCCTTCTATTGTATTACCTTCTACTATTACGGACTTGCTCGAGTTAGACTTAGTCACTTTTGCACTTTGTGTTTCAGTATTGTATTCATTTGGCCCTTACTCTACATTTCGACATTCCCCAATCTAAGCACTTCATTGATTCATCTCATTACATCTCGTGAGTTTTATTCTTGAACTAATTCCTACTTTTATTTTCCCCTGACTATCTGACCACAAAGCAACACAAAATTTAACAAACCAAAATAACACAACAATTCATTTCAAATTTATCATTTTATTTTTATTTTTTTGATTCAATTGCAAATGTTGGATACACAGTATGGGCTTTGGAAGGTAAAGGAGGTCAGTTTGGGAAGAAGTCTATCTCTTTCTTTTGGAAGGCGTGAAGATATTAGGAATCTGGGTGCAGGGTATTCAAATGAGGAAATTTGGGAATGGAGGGAATTTCATTTCTCTTCTTTCCTTTCTCTTCTTAGTTTCCTTCTCGACTTGATCTTGATAAGAAGATCTCATTGAGATCAACCTTCTTGTTTAGCTCATCTTGTCTCTTCCCAGGCCATTCATTGTGTTTTCCATTTCGGTCATTATTTCAAAGATTGGAATATTGTTTGTTAATCAAATCGAATTTTCTAGCCATTCTCTCTGCTGTAGGTTAATCCTTTGGCTTCTTGTCCTCTGTCATCCATTATTCTCGAAATCTTTTGTAGAGACTTGTATAAAAATTTGAATCCTTTATTTGTTCTCCCAATTTGGCTTCTGTTACGCCTCTCTTTTCTTCATGATGGTTATGAGGCTGAGAATCACGCTCAAGCCCGGTTGTTACAAAGCATTCATGACTCGACGGAGTTTACGTAAGTCATGATCTTTCCTTCATTTCTTTCTTGATCCTCTCTTTCTTCTTTGAAAGAACCTCTTTCATCTGTTTTTCTCTTCAAACTTTTCGAGTTCTTAACTTTCCCATTGCTGATCTCTTCTTTTAACTCTTTTCATAAACTCCTTCACAATTCTTGTTGCACATTCCACTCTTTTTCCTGTCTTCCACTCTTTCTTGGATGGCATTGAGGATATCCATTATTAAATTGTTCTCTTGTTCTCCCCCTTGAGCTTTCTGCTCTCACGAATGCTTTCTGTTTGCATAGGAGGAGAACTAGCTAAGAGGATGGAGAAATCTAAGGGGCTTCTTTCATCTGCCCTTCATCGATGCAAATGTGAAGTATTATTTTCGGGAGGATTTTGCGGATTCTGCTTCTTGTGGCCGCGACCCCCCAGAGAGTCTCCTCTTCTTGTCTTCTGGTGGAGTTTCTTCTCTGGTTTTAATCAAACGCCCCTTTTTCTTTTTTGGTTTATGGGTCCACCTCCTCCTGTCATTAGGTGTTGATATATAAAGGACCTCTTCTTCTTCTTCGAGACTCCCTTCACTCCCATTTTAAACATAAAAGCAGATTATTGTTGCTAGGTAGAGTATCAGGCCTCTCTTGTTTCCTTCATGATTACCTCATTATAGAATTTTCAATTCTTACTCTACAGTGAGCTTGTACCCTTTTAAAATAGCATCTGACATAATTGCTTCACCTTTCTCCATGCTGTCTTGGTGGGACAACAGAGGCGAAATGAGCCATACCTTAGCCTCTTCGATGGAACTTGTTCGGAGTTTTGGTTCTCCTTCACCTTGTCAGTTATTGCTTTTCGTCGATGAGCCTTTTAACAATCTTCTCATTTTGGGTTTTTCAGAGCTTTTTGAACTTGGACCGTAGCGCCTCCCATTCCACTGTAGCCGTTAATGGCTTTGGCTCCATATGGTACCCACACTCCTCTAACGAACACAGTGTTATCTTTCCTGCCTACCGGATTAGGTAAATTCTTTCACCCACTTTGCTATGTAGCGACTTTTGATGTGCGCGGAAAGCTTCCCAACCTCTTTGTTCAATCATCTCCTTGAAAGGAGTAGTAGGGTTTCTGAATCTTCTTTCTGATACGAACCTCTTGTTGGCATAGTGCTTCTTCCAATTGGAATAAGCTTCTCGATAAATCTTCTCACCTTCACTCTCTTACTTTTCTTTTTCCCTTATGCTCTTTCTTCAGAAAGCTGCTTTGGTACCTGCAGTGCTTAACAGGCATCTCTTCCGTCGGTTCTTCGGTCGGTTCTTCACGGTTGCACATATTCCTCCATGATCTCTCGATTTAGGTACGAGGTTTGAGGTTTCAGCCATTTGAAGCGGAAGGAAGTTTTAAAAGTCGAGCTAGGGTTTTCCGGGAATTGAGATCGGAAGGAAGGGAGGGCTGAGCGGTTCTGGAAGTACTGGGCGGAAGTGGGAAGAAGTTCTCCAGCGGTTGCAATTCCGTCAAGTTTTGTAGGCTACTTATTGTTTTATTGGTCGCATGTCGCGACTTCATTGCAAAGTTGAAATTATATCTTGTCATTAAAATCGGGGCAAAATTTAACTTTGATTGGCGAAATTTCAATAGTATCATGACATGTTCTTGTCAGCGACATAATCGCTTTTGGTGAGACAAAGTTGTCCCTTAGCTCTGACGACCAATTATTTCCTCTATGTATGATGATGTGGCGGCTTGACTCCCTTCAGGAGGGGTGCTCTTGTGTGACCACCATGCTTTCTTCCTTCAATCTTGGCGGAGTCACGACATCAATCTTCGTCGCGAACTAATCGATATTTGCCTTTATATTTAATGAACATAGGGTTTTCATTCTTTATCTGACTCGAATCCTCAACATCAAATAAATCAATTTCTCACGACGAGTTCATACATGTATTGATTAAATTTTCTAAAATTTGTATAGGGAAAAAAGAATGCTTCCCTTCTTCTGTATCTCCCATTCTGTGAATTCTTTGGAGTCGTTCGGGTAATCTCTTCTCTCGTTTCCTTGCATTTGCAAGCACTCTATGACATTCTGAGAAAGGATTTGATTACACCTCAATTACTTCTAGATTTCAAATAGTCGCTATATAAAAATAAAACTTTAGAAAAAAAATCGAGGCTGAATTCTAAATAAAATTCAAAATTAGAAATTGAAAGTCTTTTGGGTTGCCTCCATCGGTACCTTTCAGTTTTGAGTCCTTAAATTTGGACTTCTTTGTTTTGGTTCTTCTTAACTTTCTAGATAACCTGCTTTGGAGCTCTTCCATTCCTCCCTGCTTAGATAGTGCTTGATCTTTGTCCATTGACTTTGAATTGTTCTCGATGTCTGCATAGTGGTCTGGCTATTTTGAAAGTCATGATGAATCTCTTATAAAATCCGGCATGCCCCGAAAACCACGACTCCTTTTCTTGTGGTAGGGGTCACAGAGTTTTGATAATGGATACCTTGGATTGGTCTACTTCCAGTCTAGTAGCAGAAATTTATGCCCGAGAACAATATACAGTACCATAAAATGGCATTTTTCCCAATTCAATGCTAGGTGTTTGTCTTGGCATCTTTGAAGCCTTTGTTTCGGAGTTCTTGAGCAACGATCAAAGCTGGATCCATATACGGTGAAGTCATCCATAAAAATTTCCATAACTTCTTGACCATGCGAGAATATTGACATCATACACCTTTAGGTCTTAGCGGGAGCATTACACGGCCCAAATGGCATCATGAAGGCAAAATGCGTAGGGGCATGTGAAAGGTGGTCTTCTCTTGGTCTCGAGTGCAATAGCAATCCTGATTGTATCTGAATACCCATCGAAACAAAAATGAGGGTGTCTGTGTCGTCCAACATTTGATCAATGAAGAGGCGAAAGGAAATGATCTTTTATGGTGGTTGTGTTCGACTTCCTGTGTCAATGCATACCCTCCATCCTATCTTGTTCTTGTTGGAATCAATTCATTTTCTCATTTCGGATCTGATAAGCCCACACCCTTCTTTGGAACCACATGGAATTGCAGGCTTACCAAGGACTATACGAGTGCATAGATAAAACCCGTATTCGACAATTTGAGTACCTCGCTTCACGACTACTTTCTTCGTCGCTGGATTCAGTCTCCTTTGATGTTCTCTGGATGGCTGAAGTTTCTTCTAGCGAAATTTTGTGCATCTGGAAATTGATGGATTGATACCCTTGATTCTTGATGGACAGCTATAGACTCTTTATGCGTCTTCAAGATTTGCGACAACCTCTTGTTCCTCATCATCACTAAGTCTAGCGAGATAATCCTTTGGTCTTCTCTTTGGTGATTCTAAATAAGCATACTTCAAATGACTTGGCAACTCTTTCCAACACTAGCCCCTGCGAGCTGGTTTCTTGATGAATTCCCTTTTTCATTATTTTCCCCTTTGTCATTTGTTTTAGCCGGGTTCAACACGTTTCTATAGAAGCGTTGTATGAATTGATCCCAGTGGTAAATCTTCAATATCTTGGGAATTAATCTCTTTTCATTGATAAAAATTTAGGCATTACAATCATTGTGAACATCGGGGTTGTAGTATAGGCATCATCAACTACATTGCAATTTTCTCTGTCTATATCTATATTACGCATGCTTTTGATCGAGTTGAAAGCGGCGGCTTCTTCCTCGACCCTTAAGGTAGAACTCCTTTTTACATGTCGTCGGGCGCTCCGGTAGCTAGGAATGGTCTCCCAGTGTGAGGGTACTTGTGAGATCTTCTTCCATATCGGAATGATGGGAGTCTCTTTGGAAAAACAAATTTACCATGATGACCGACACATCTTCCAAGACTGTCGAGGTTTACGCCATCGATCTGTCTGCCGTTTGAAGAGTAACAGTGGTGGGAATAACCTCCCCAGGCTTAATTGCTTAGCCTTGAAGAGGCATCAGAGTTTATACTAGCTCCCCAAGAATCCGCAAGAGCTAAGATTCAATTCCTTCAATGATGCGAGAATTTGTAAAGCTCCTGGGTCCTTCATCTTTTACGCGATTCTTTCTTTATCACGGCTGCTGCGAGTAAGCGGTGAATTCACGATCCTGCTTACACTATCTTTCTTTTCTTGTTCGGCATGTCCTTCGGGAATTTTTGCATAGAGTGGCATCGAGTCACCATACGTAAGGGAGCATCTTGATCCTCAGCTTTTGAAAGGTTTTCAAAAAACGCCTGCTTTGCTCCTATCTTGGATTTGCGGAGTCTACGTGGAAATGGGATTGAAGTCTAGAGCCTTTGATATCGCTATGTCCACTCCTTCTTTCTTTTTCTCAGTGCTTCTTCCTTTTAAGGCTTTCTTCTTCTTTCTTTGCATCATTTTCTTTCATCTTTTCCTAACTCCTTCCCACTTCATTTGCCTGACCATGCGATCCTTTGGATTCTTTGTGTCACTTGGGAAGGTATCTTTCCTCCCAGCTGCGGGGTTAGGGCCGAATTTGCCTACTTGTGTCGCCAGGTTCTTCAGGGATGCATTGGTGGTGTTCTGAAAAATTTGAGAATTGGTAGCAGTTGCTTCCAACTCTGCAAACTTTTGTTCATGAAGGTTCAATAGCTTCTTATTATCCCCCATGAAATGCAGCATCTGTTCTTAGTTTGGGCCCACTCCTCGACCACGATATTCATTTACGTGTTCATTTCCTTCTTCTTTGCTCTTTGGAATCTTAGTGGTTGTTGATAACCACATTGAGGGTTCTGTCCATGCCTTGGGCCTTGTGAAGCCCTCCCACCATATGAGAAGTTCTCATAGTTCCTCAGTCTTCCCAGGTGATAATGTCTTTGAGGAGTTAGTATTGGAGTTTGAAATGGTAAGTTCTTGGCTGCCCGGATACTTAACCTCTTCGACATCATAGAATTGTTCTTCAACAGTTCTCGGCACTTTCCTTGATAACTATCTTCAAGCTGCTCTATCTCATAGGTGTGTCTTCAGCTTTCTTGCTTGTCCCGGCTGTGCATAATGGCATCCACGGCTTGGCCTCCGTGTTGTCATCTTGCTCGGCTCCATGATCACCTTTCCTGCACTTCCCTCTTGAAAAACTCGGAAAGATTTTCATATTGCATTAGCAGTCTTCAATCAGCTCTTGCCTCTTGACACTTTTTCGCTTGAATGCTCCACAACATGGAAGCATGATATTCCCTTTGATATATCATTCAAGGCATGATATACAATGTCCATCCCGAGTCTTCGGATCCTATCGATACATTGGACTTCTTCTCGAGTGATACCGTTTGAATCTTTCCCCGAGCTACATACAAGCTTTCATCTTCCCCTATTTGAAACACAATGATTTCCCTCCTTCTCTACGAGGTGAAATTTGGGAAAGAATGTCTACCTAAGTAGGCCTCTACTAACTCCTCCCAGTATCAGTGAGCCATATGGTAAAGATTCGTACCATGTAGGCTATGTATCTATAGAAAGAGAAGGGGAATAGATACGCAGTTTAATGACCTGGTCTCACCCATTCGACTCTTGTATTAGCCATCCTAAAAATCTTCCAGTGCTTTCGTTTAGGTCTTGATGGGATGACGATAAGCGATCTTCTTGGACCATGGTAATTAGTCTTTGGTTTAAGTTCAAATTGTTTGCATCAATGGCTGGTTATCTGATTGCAGTACTCGTCTTGAATGTCGGCTTCGAGAAGTCCTCCATGTATCCGGTGATTGGAGGCCTTCTAAGCTGCCTTCTCCCATGTGCTTCGTCGATCTTGTCTTTCATACGCCATGGTTGAGTTTTTACGCCTTCTCTATCTTCTCGAGCGAGTGTTCTCTCTAGTGCGTGTTTCTTCGGGAATCGGATCGGTGTTCTGTTTCCTATGCATTAAAATTTTGTCCACGAAATCAAAACACACTTACATTAATAGGATGATGCAGTCGACAAATATTTTCAATATGGTTTATTTAAAGATTAGTGGCTAAATAACCCTTTGCTTGAAAACTATTTTGATTACTCTTCAAATGTCCAAATTAGCATTTCCTTCTTTAGTCACGAATATTGATTTACTAAATTTACTTTCGATCCGTGCAGCGCCCATAAAACTTGTTGAAGCTGGATCGGAGTATGTACACAAGTGTATAACACAATTACAAAAAGATTATTATCTAATCCCATGACGAATACAAAACTTTAGTGGATCATTTGATGTACACGAAATTTATGATGTTATCACCTAAGGACTATTATTATCAATCCTGCATAATACCATAAGACTCGTTCAGACTACATCCAATAAATTGTTATGGATCAAAACACCTATTCAAATTTGAGACTTATTACCCAGGACTATTGTCTAATCCTCATTAAATAACATTCAATTTGGTGTGAGTTTTCCTTAAGTATTACTTGATTAAAGATATTTTTAAGATTAAACCATTTTTCATGTAGTTTTGATCCAAATTATCTTGCAAGTGCAGTTGACAGTAATAAAATGGATTTAAGTCGGATCTCAGTCCTGGAGATCTCAAAGGAATTTTCAATCTTCATCAAACTGCTTGGCTCCATACTATTGGGCGATAATGTCGATAATGAGATTTTTGCTTTGAAGCTTAGAATGAATAATGTAAAGAAAAATGAATGAGCAATAAATGAATTGAATATTGAAATAACAAATAACCAATTAGAATTCATGATTATCTCACAAAGAACACATTGAATAATCAGCTATCGTGAAGAATCAATTCCTACAGTCTATACTGTATCTTTGGTTTTCTGAACTACAGATCTTTAAAACTAGTCCAAGGATTAATAAAGTGTGACTGGATCTCTCCATACCACACAGTTCATCATCTCACCTTCTTGTTTCTCTCTGGGAACACGGGGGTGAAATAATACTTTAAAACTAGTTGCCTTGTTAGATATTTTCTTTCTCATGCTTCATGCCTGACATGAATTTGGACCTGACTCATAGTGAGTCATTCAGAGTTTTTATCTTGGTTCCGCCTCAAAATTAGAATAGCTTACTCTTTCCTTGATTAGATCCTTACTAACGGGATCGAATTTACTGTCGAGATTGAGGTGAACTCTCTGTCTACTTAGATTTATAACTTTCGCTTTCGACTCATTCGGTTACAGCGAGAAGAGGATGTATTGATTTAAATATCTGGAGCGCGTGAATCGGCAAATTCGGGTTCAAATACGCTTCGAAATTGTTTCTTACTCGGGAATGCCTTCTCTGTGTCACCCGGAGGGCCTCTACGTAGAGCAAACAACCTCGTTATGGTACGAGACTAAAATTGGGATCAATTCAGAACAACAAAACCTGACAAGTCGATTTAACATCGGGATTGATTGTATGGATAATCTTGCGGGAAAGATTATTTGACAATAACGTCAATTAATCAGAAAATTTGGGTTTCTAAATTACGATTATACCATACAATGGCTTGCGTCAAAGAAACCTTGTAAAGCGGAAGCTGGGTGTTAAGAAATCCCAAAAATTTGTTTGGAATTCAAACGGCAGACAGTAATTTTAAGAAATAAAGCATGCCTTTTCGGCTTCGATCGCTACGTGCGTTGAATCCAAGTGGAAACGAAATACTAATCTAATCTGAAATAAAATGCGGAAAGCGAAAACAAAAGTAAGAAAAGAAAGAAAGAAAAATAGGGCCGACGCCAGTCTCTCTTTAAAGTCGCGAGAGAGTTTGCCTTTACGTTGGTAGCGGCGCCGTATTTATAGAGGTTACGGTTGGGCCTAATTCAATGCGATCTTTTTGTGTGATTTCCCGTGGGCAGCCCGTATTCTTTGTTCGGTGGCGACCTCAAGCCGCCTGTCGCGACATCGATTAGTTTGGCACTTGTTCGCGGCATTTATCGATAAGTCATAATATTCCTTTGTTTCTTGCAAGCACCTTATGTCGCGACAGGAATCAATCGCCATGACCTCAGCATATTCTCTGCAACCTTTAGGTGATGGTTTTACGGTATGGCGACGTAATCTTTGTCAGCGACATCACTACATGGCTCACGGAGTTTTAAGCGTGCGTTCACGATCTGTGGCGACATCGATCTCTTGTCGTGACATCGGCTCATATCTTGCGAGTCCTTGCTTGATGATTTTACGATGTCGTGACATCAATGCATTGTCAGCGACATCGCTATGGCTCTGCGGCTGATTTGGTATTCCTAGTGTCGGCGACGCCGATCTCTTGTCGCGACATCAACTTTACGGAAGCTGTAGCGTAGCTAGTATCTTCTTATGTCGCGACGCCGATCTCTTAATACGACATCGACTTCGTCTCTGCGGCCTTTAAGCGATGTGGTTTACGATGTCGCGACGTAATCCCTGTCTTGACATCACTTCATGTTTATTTATTTGATCCAGTCTCATGCTCAGTACAGTCTCGCATGTGACATCGGATGCTCTTGCGGCTTAAGCGGTTGCTTTTGGTGTCATGACGTCGGTCTGCAATAAGCTACGGTTTCACAAATCACACCAAGTTTCATCTTTTTCAAGCTGTCGCGACATCAAAGGTGCTTCTCTTGTCACAACCTCCATCCCTTGTCGCGACATCGATCTTCGTCAGCGACGATACGGTGTTATTAAAGCATCATTTGTTAAGTTTACGGTTAGTCGTCGATTTGCCCATTGCCAATGCACATCGCGACGCATGATTTTCGCCGAATTTTCCTAATGCCGTGACACATAGCCCCAGACCGTCACGAGCCCGAAAGCTACTGACATTAGTTACCAAAATTTGCTTTCATTTACGCCTGCCATTTTTGTATTTTACTCATGGAATTGCATTTTCTCTTTGCTTTTTCTTATACTTTCCTTCACACTCCTGCTAATAACACATTGGTGAGTTTCTTCATAATTACGCATAATATTAATTATTCAGCACCGGATGAAAATCAAACGAGAGAAAAATGGATTAAAATAGATGACTTTTAAGCTCATTAGTGGCTGAATTCGGAAAGGAACTACTCCATAAACTAAGTAATTCTAATATCGGCCTTACCATGGCATTTGGAATGACAATTGAAATAGTTGCACAAATGCAGGAATATCTCTCTTAATCTTATCTCCTCATTTTAAGCGATTTCTTTCTATTACGGACAAGAAGTGATCGGCTATCGGTATCTATCCTTTTATCTCTAATTTCGGATCAAACTCTTTGCAGTAGTAGCACCCACCTTATCGATCTTGGCTTAGCTTCCTTTTTGACATAAGATATTTTGATGGCTGCATAGTGCATGTGAACTATAACATAGGATCGAGATATATGGCTGAATTTTACAAGCAAACACTATTGCTAGCATCTCCTTTTCGGTTGTGGAATAGTTTTCTTGTGTGCTTCATTGAAGATTACGCTAGCATAGTATATGGCTCACGAATATTTTCTCTTTTCTTTGCTAACTGACTCCCATTGCGAAATCACTAGCATCACACATTACTTGATTCACTGATCCCATTCTGCTGCGGCTATGGCGGAGTGTGGTGTCAGTCATGTTCTTGGCGACTTCTTGGGAATCATGAATTAAATTTTATGTCTTTTCTGCAATGTCACATAGTGGTCTGGCTATTCTTGAGAAGTCTTTGATGAATCTATTAAAATCGGCATGCCCCGAGCTTCTTATCCTTTTACTATGGTGGGAGGTGCAAGAGTTTTGATAACAATAAATCTTGGATTGGTCCACTTCTATGCAATAGCGAAATTTTATGACGAGAACAATACATACATTGCCATGAAATGGCATTTTTCCCAATTTAGTGCTGGATGTTTGTCCTTGCATCTTTAAAGTACTGTTTCCAGGTTGTTCAAACATTGTTTAGCGGACCCATACGCTGTGAAGTCATCCGCAAAATTTCATAACCTTGGCACGAGTGCGAGAACATTGACATCATACATCTCTGGAAAGTAGCGGGGCGTTGCACGGCCAGATGTCATCCTTCTAAAGCGAGTGCCATTAGGGCATGTGAATGTTGTCTTCTCTTGGTTCCCGAGTGCAGTGCAATCAGTTTGTAGCACGAATACCCGTCGAGAAACAAAGTGAGTTATCACGATAATCATCGGCTTGCTCCCGATCAATGAATGGCAAAGGAAGTGATCTTTCCTGGTTGCTGTGTTTACTTCTGTAATCAATGCATACTCTCCATCCTGTCCCGTTCTTGTTGGAATTAATTCATTTCTTTCATTGCGATTCTGATAAATCACCCTTCTTTGGAACCACATGGTGGGCTAACCCGAGGACTATCTGGTATAGATAAAACCAGCATTTAACCATTTAAGTACCTCCTTCACATTACTTCTTTCATTCTTTGGATTAAGCCTCCTTTGATTTTCAACGGTTGGCCTTGCATTTTCTTCTAGAAATTATTTTGTGCATGCATATTGATGGACTAATACCTTTGTAACTCTTTAATAGACCGACTATAGACTCCTTATGATTTCTGAAATTTTCCCGGCGACCTGCGTTCCTCGGCATCACTAAATTCTGCGAAATTATCTTGGTTTACTCTTTGACCAGATGGCATCGCATAAATGACTTAGCAACACTTTAGAACTAGCCCTTAACTGCTTTGGTTTCTTGATGAAATTCCTTTTCTTCAATTTGGTCTCTTTTTCACCTCGGTTTGTTGAGACTCATCGCTCTCGATGAATGTAGGCGATGTACGGAAAATCTGTATCAAAATCTTCAAAGATCTTGGGAATTCATCTCTTTTCATTGATTGAAAATTGGGCATTACAATCATAGTAAAATTGAGTTGTTGACATATACATCTTCTATTGGCCGTACATCTTCCTCTCTGTGTCTAAACTCCCTCGAGCTTACGTTAATTGAAGTCGGCTTTCTCTGGCAGCTCTGAGAGTAGAATTCCCTTACGCATGGGGTCGGCCTCCAGTTGCGAGGCCTTCCCAATAGCGGAGGTTGTGAATCTTCCTCCGTATCTGAGAATACGATGAAGTCTCTTTGGAAAAATAAAGTTCCCCACCTTTACCGGCATCTTCTATGATTCAGCCCGGGTTTTCAGGGTTTTATGCGCCATTTGGAGGAAGTAAGCGCCAGTGGGAGTAATCTCCCCAAACTTAACTTCTTGGCAGGAATAAGGCATTAGAATTGATGCGCTTTGAGTCACGAGCTTTGCGAAACTGAGCTCTCAGTAGTGCGAGAGATGGTGAAGCTCCACACCAGATCAGCCGTCTTTTATGGTAAGCCTGCTTGATCATAGTATTGAGTTGCGGTCGGGTTCCACAGATTCCTTCTTGACAATGCTTCCTCTTTTTGCCTCGATGTGTCTTTCAAAAAACTTTGCATAAAGTGGCATCGAGTAACCACTTATGTGAAAGGCATGCTGATCTCTGGCTTGAAGGTTTTGAGACCTTGCAAACTGTTCCTCTATCTTTGATTTGCGGCCTCTGTGGAAATGGGACGTAGGCGAGTTGTGCAGGTTTTCTTCTTACTTCCTTCTTCTCGATTTCTTTGTTCCTTCTTTTCTTTCTTTCTCGGTGTTTTACTGCGTTATGCGCTTTCATCTCCCTTGTTGCTTTCATCTTTTAATCTCTTCTCCAGTCTTTCCCAACACATTTTGCACCACCATACAGTCTTTTGGATTCTTCTTTGTGTCACTAGGAAAGGCATCTTTCATCTGGTTTTGCAGGTTTAGGGCCAGTTGCCCTATCTGTGTCTCCAGGTTCTTGAGAGAAGCGTTAATGGTCTTTTGAAAAATTTGAAATTGGCATTTGAGGCTTCGATTCTCTGAACCTTTGTTCATGGAGGTTTAACAACTTCTTGTTGTCCCCGTAGATGCGGCATTTGATCTTGATGGTAGAGGCTCTCGACCACGATATTCATTTACGCTTCCTCCTCCTTCTTGTTTGCTGTATTTGGAACCTTGGTGGCTCTTTGATATCCTTGCTTTGAGGATCTTTGTTCATGCCTTGGCCTTGTGAGGCCCTCGTATATGAAAAAAATTTCATGGTTCCTCAGTCTTGGATGATAGTGTGTCTTGGAAGGTTATGATTTAGTTTGAGCCCGATAACTTTTGGCTCTCTAAGTACTTAACCTCCTCGGCATCATAAACGAGTTCTTGATAGGTACCTCAGCACTTCCTCTCAATAGTTCCCTCTCAATTGCTTCTATTTCATGAACAGTGTGCATCTTCCTCTCTTGCTTGTCCATTCTATGCATGATGGCATCTTCCTCTCAAAAGTCCTCCATTGTATCAGTGATTGGAGGCCTTAGGCTGTGTTCTTTGTCATTGATGCAGTATGGCCTTTAAATCTTGCCATAGGCGGGTTTACGATCTTTCGCCTTTCTCAAGCTTAAGTGTTCTTTCTAGTTCGTGTCTGGCTGGAATCGGATCAGTGTTTCCTATGCATTAAAGTTTTCTGAGAAATCAAACACACTTACATTAATAGGATTAGTCGAGCTGACAAATATTTTTCCAATATGGCTCGTTGAAAGTTAGTGGCTAAAAATAACCACTTTGTCATGAAAAACTATTTTTGTTCTTTTTCTTTTAAATGTCCAAATTAGCATTTCCTTCTTTCGTCAGAGTATTGATCTACCAAATTCTTTCGATCCGTTAAGCGGCGCCGCCACTTGTTGACGGACGAAAAAGACATGTACAAATTTATAACTTATCGCCCAGACTATTGTCGTCACAGCAGCGACGCCATAAAACTTGTTGGCCGGACAAAGACATGTACAAATTTATAACACTATCGTCAAAGACTATTGTCTAATCCCGGCCAGCGGCGCCATAAAACTTGTTGGTAGTATATGTCTTAAATTTATTTGATTAGTGGGTGTTTCAATTGGGTAAATTGTTTCTTGAGTGGTTTGATCCGTGATGCGCAGTGCAGGTCGGACATAAGTAGTAAATTGGATTTAAGTCAGTCTCGATCCCGGAGATCTCGAATTTTCAATCAATTACTGACTACTCAAGCTACATACTATTTGGACTATAATGGACAATTTGAATAGCCGTGAAAGCCTTGAAATAATGAAAACCTAAAATAATATGAATGAATAACAAATGAATGACTACTGAAATAATGAAATGACAAATTTAGATTGAACGATTATACGTAAAGAAGCATTGAAAATAAAGCTATTGAAAATCTGCTTCACTTTTAATGCGGGTAGCCTTGTTACGTCTTTTCTTTCTCGATACTTCATACACATAACAATTGTAAACCTTAAGCTCCTTTGTATAGTCATTGCAGTGGGTTTACACCATCTTGGTTCCTCTTCCTCAAAATTAAGAACCGCTCATTCTTTCCTTGACTAATCGTTGCTAACACGGGATTGAATTCGATTCGAATTGAAGTAGAACTCTCTTGCATGCTTAAATTGATAACTCCTCGGCTCATTCGTGGTCAGTGAGAAGAGGACGTGTCGGATTTAATTACCTGAGCACATTAGATCATCAATGTCGGGTTCCCATGCATACAGAAATTATTCATCACTCTTAGGAATGCCTTCTCTTATTGTCACTTTCGGTGGGCTACGGAAATCGACTTGGAATAACCCAGTTATGGGTATAAGAGTGACATTGGGATCGATTCGAGAAATACTCAAAACCGGCCAAGTCGAATTATAAAGGCGAAGTTCGGCAATAATGAATAAAATTAGAAGGAAAGATAATTTCGACATGCGCGTCATTTCAATGGGAGTAGGTTTCTAAATTATTGGATTACACCATACATTGGCTTCTTGATTAAAGAAAACCATTGTAAATCGGAAGCGGTAAGTTCGAAATCCCAAAATTTATGCGGAATTCAAACACAGACAGTAATTGAAGAAATATAAATGCGCATTCAACTACCCGCTACAGTACTTGTTCAAGTCAATTTGAATGAAATACAAACTAATCTAAAAATAAAAAAATAAAAATAAAAAAGCGAGAAGAAAGAAAGAAAGAAAATTAAAATACGAGGAGCCGGCCTTCAGTCTCTCTCAGCCGATTCGCGAGAGATCGCGTTCATTAAATTAGCGACCGTATTTATAGGGTTCTGAAGTTGGGCCCTAATTTCGATGCACTTCTTTTTGGACTGTAGTTTAAAATGGCCCAGTTGGTTGTTGATGTCGTGACATCAATTCTTGTCGCGACCTCTGTTGTCTTTAGTCATGTCGCAGAGTCTTTGTTTGGTCGCGACGTGTCTTTAGTAATGTCGCAGAGTCTTTGTTTGGTCACTACGTGTCTTTGGTGTAGCTGATGTCGCGGCGAAGCAGAACGCGTCGCGACCTTAGCGTAATGCATTTGATGTCGCGACAAATGGATGTTTCGCGACCTCTTTCTCTCTAGCCAGTGGTACATCGACCTGCGGATGTTGTCCGCGACCTCGAGTCTTTACAATTGATGTCGCGGCTTGACACGGTGTCGCGACCTTCTTCTCTTACCAATGTTGTCGCGACCCTTTGAATGTTGTAGCGACTTCCCTATCCCCAATGTAGTTGGTAGCCATGACGGCTGATCTTCTATGACAACCTTCTTTAGTGCATGCGATGTTGCGACCATTAGTTTCGCGCAAGCGGAGTAATCACGCATTTGTTTTTTACGCTTGATGCTGAGTGGCCACTTCCTACTTGATATTCGCGACTTAAATGTTCAATCAATTTTTAGCTCATCGCGACTTCTTTTTGGTGTCGCGACATCATATCGCTTGTATTGAGTTAAATTTTATGCATGACCTACGAGATGATGTCGACATCATTCTTTCTTCTTCATCAATTTAAGTTTGTTTGACCTTGAGCTCCTTTCCGCCCGGCTCGCTTTGTCTTCCATTATGTTTCAGTACTTGCTGGACCTTTGTAATTGTAACCCGAAGATGCATTTTGATTGTTGTCAAAGCTTCACGACATCAAATTCTTTAATCCTTTTGCACTTCTCTTGCTGCAACTTCCTTCAGCCCATTATATCAGTATTGCACAGCCACATTCTGCTCTTTTTTCTGCATTTTCTGCTTTCTTTTCAATTTCTTCTTTGCCACACGAATTGGGTAATTATTCCATCTTCACATAATGTCAGTCTTTTTATATAAAAATCAATCAGAAAAATGGTGAAAATAGATGACACAAGCTGCATCAACTCCCGACCAATTAAGGTTTAGGGCATCGAGAGTCAAAGGATCTATCGACCACTAACTCTTCAGGCTTCACCCCGAACTTCGAATGATTTTGAGAATCCAGCACCTACAACTCGTTAAACTCCACCCATCAACCCATGTAGTGAACAATAAGTCAATGACTCCCAACCAGTTGGCTTAGGGCACCGGGCTTCAAAGGCTTTCGCCATATACCCCTCGGACTGTGTTCGGGTTTCAAGATAAGTATCCTTGCTTTCCAAACTCTTTTCTTCTTTCTTTCTTTTTGTTTTTCTTTTTTCATTTGGAAGACTTCATTGGTTTTCTTTTGTGGGTAACATAAACCTATTATGGGTCGTCAGCGAATCCCAAATGGTTTTGCAAAGCAAAGAAGTATGCGGCTTCTCAACCTATTGATGAAAACTGATGTGCATTGTGTGTGATTAGCTAAAGGCGGATAAACAAGGTTGAATACTTTAGAATCTCAACCAACCAAAAACTTAATCATGCATGGAACTATTCTAGCATTATGGTAGCATACAGTGCTTTAATTTTCAGCTGAGTAGGCGAGAAACCGCAAAAAAAATATAGGAGCAAAAATGGTTTGCAAAAGTGTAGAAAAATGTAAAAACTACTATAAAGCTTTTGATATAACCAATGTGGCTAGTACAAGCTTAACATAGCTAAACACAATACATACTAATTACAACAAAAAGATCACTGCCTACTATTGGCTAATACATACTTACTAAACGGTCCTGCTCCTGAAACAAGTAGCGGAGTTGATAAAGCTAAAACAAAAGCGGAAATATGATAGATGACACTTCGACTCTAACTTTTCTCCCTGACAAAGTATGTAGTGTCTCCAGCGCTGGGTAGGATCGGAAAGCTAGAGAAGGGTGCGACCACCTCACTCGTGGTGGTGCGGGCATGTGGATCACGAAGCTGCGGTGGCGGTTGCAAGCACATCGGGAGGCTGCGGAAGCGGATCTGACGGTGATCACGAGTAGTGGGTTGTGTAGGCTGTCACGGCGGCGGAGGCAGGGTGTGCGAATACGAAGAAGCATGGAGTGATTCTGGCGGGAGTGACCTCGGCTCGAGCCATCCGCTCGGTCAATCTTTGTGGCCCGCCTCAGCGACCAATCCACTAAGAAGTACCAGGGATGTGCTCTGGTGGCTCCTGCGATGTGGTGGATGGTGGCCGATCTCGGGAGGAGCTAAGACGTGGGAGGTGAAATCGGAGAGATAAATGCAGGCCAGGTCCTCTCACCTCTACCTCTGGAGCAGTTGCTCGCCCTCGGCGGGTCCTGCATAATCATCCACGACCTCCTCCTGCTGCTGTAGAATAACGGAGAGTGGTATAGATAGGCCGCTCGAGACAAAACGCCAGAGGACCTTTCGGCCGGCTATACATGTGGCTCCTCCGGGAATCCCAGATGCTCTAAGACCTGGCACAGCAACCTCGGCATCAACATGGGAATAGCCTGCGGGGCCCGAGGTCCTTGCGGTGGACTTCTCCTGGAAGTGTATTAGCGCGGTCATGACAAACTCGGCGAGTGCAGGCAGGAACCCCTCGGATGCTCCAGTCTGAGCCTCGAGTATAAAACTCCCCTGCCATTGTACATATCTTTGAAGTGGGAACCGGGTTGGTCGGAAGTCGTGGTCGCGGGAGCATGCGGGAAAATTTGTCGACGGAAGAGTATAAGCCGGCAGAGTGGTATCCGGTGAGAGAGGCGAACCATCTCTCTAGGTGATGGTGAGGCCCGCTGCAAGGCTCAATCTGCTGATTCTTGAGAACCACAGACGGAGTCAGCGGTAGCGTGATATCTGTTTGCTCGGCGAGTACCCAGGCGGCCGTCACATCTTTGGTAGGCTGCGGCCAGTGGGCGTTCCTTAGGGATGTCATTGTATGATAAAACTCAAGCACCACCCACAGGGATAGCGCCTCAAAGTCATGAATGGCAACGAGTGGATATGTTGGATCGACCTCATCGAATCTACGAATCGTTGGTCGTGTCAATGCAGGTATGTCGTAGTATGACTCTCCATGGAAGTCTCGGCACGAAGATTGACGTTCCCTGGAATCGGATCGCGGCTAAATATCGAGGCGATCCTCGGCGGGGGACAAAGCGGAGGTGATGAACTCGGAGCGAGTTGGGAGGCGTGAAGCTCGGGCCTGGGCGCGAAGACTCCGGGCCGGATGTCAGAGGCAGCGGAAGGCAGGGCCCTCAGGGTGGTCTCGGATGCATAGGAGAAGGGGCGGGAGTCGCGGGTCTGTGCTTTGGATGGGACCAGCTGAGGGAGCCTCTGCGGGAAATAAACGAGAGCGGGACCTTGTATCATAGGCGTGCGAGGGGGCGTCTGCGGGTGTCTCTACGTAACTGGCCCGGAGAGTGACGGTTACGATACTGGATGTGCGACACCCTCTCTCTCGAAAGTCTTGTCTTGGACCACTAGGCACATGTGATAGGCTCCGTAGTCACGAACCATGATGGAAGCTCGAGCGTCACGGCGGGGATCTTGGCGTCGGCATGTGAAGCTGATAGGGTCGGCGACGGTAGCGTAGTAAAGGCGACTGTCGAGTGCGGCGGGGGCGGCTGTCACGCCAGATTCTGGTCAGGCAGGTGGCGGGATCCGAGCCTGGGTTCCGGAGACGCGGACTAAATCTTTGGGACTCTTTACCTGATTTTTTTTTTTTTTTTTTAAACCATGCGCAGTACTGTGGGTATGGCCCACATCATATAACATAATCCAAATATCATGTACATATCAAAAGACTACCATAGGTGGTGTCCGTGAAAATCTAAACATCATAAGCGGGTCCCATTTACAAATACACAAATATACTTTTATATTTACAAATCGGAGCCTGAGAACCTACATGTAGTGAACCACTTACAAGTGTGTTGGCCCAGTGTATGCGGATGTTTGTGGCGTCTTCTCTGTGCCTACACGGATTAAAACCCGTGCTAAGCTTTACGGCTTAGTAGGAAGCATTTCTTATACAAAAACATAATCTGGATACTTGATACTTGGTATCGAGAATATTGGGCATTCACATAATGAACTTATACAATTACTTAGGCTTATACGGACTAATACTTATCACATTCGATCTTATACTTACTCGAGATTACACTTATAGCGAGACTTATCCTTATTTGGATCTTATACTCACTTGCTTTTCGTTCTATCAGGGAGCTTATACTTATATGACTCGGATCTTATACTTATAACGAGACTTATTCTTATTCGGATCTTATACTTATTCAGATCTCCCGAAGAACATATACTTGAACTTAATCGGAGGCGATACCTATCTCCCGTAGGATACATATTTATACTTATGTTTGTATCGGGCCTTAAACTTGTTCGATCTCCGTACAGGGTTGCAGGAACCTGTCTTATCTGGAGGTACTTAAACACGTATTGATGTTAGATCTATCTCGGATCTCAGTAGGAGTTCTGAGAACTCATAATTATCCTACAGTTTACACTTGTTCGGGGTGCAGTAGGTATTCTGAAATTACCGCGGAGCATTATCTTTGGATTTGCGGAACTTAATCTTATGCGGGGTACTCGTAAGTACTAAAGCTTATGCTAGTCTTCTGGAACTTATCTTGGTATTTCAAATCTTATCACAGTATTACAGAACTTATACTTATCTTACCAGACTATCTTGGGTCTTACGGAACTTGGACATGTATTTGAGATCTTATACATGTCTTCTGAGCATATACTTATCTTCTGGAACTTATCTTGATCTTACAGACATATACTTATCTTACGGATCTTATCCTTGTGCGAAGATATCGTAGGTACAATAAGTCGGAACTAATCATCATCGTATCACAAGCGAGGAAGATCAGGGCGTGTGAGGATACATATTAGGTATGGACATTTAGTCATGCTGGTCTCGAGATCATAGCAGGATACATATACTTATTTTGCAGTTATTAAATTGCGGGTGGTGCTACGGAACTTATACTTATTTTACGTATCACGAGAGTACCCTTAGACACTCTTTGGACTTATACTCGTTTATCGATCACGGGAGTACTCGTAGGTCTTCTTTGGACTTATACTTATTTTCTGAACTTATTACTTGCTTCTGGAATCACGGTACGTGGGTAATACATAACTTATACTTATGTTCTTGAGCAAAATTGCCTTGGGTGCTACAGGAACTTAATCGAATCTGAGGAATTGCCGGGGGTATTGTTAGGTACTCTGGAGACATTTTAGATACGGGGGAGTACGTAGGTACTACGAGGCTTAACCCGGAGACGGGGAGTTAATCGGACGAGCTGACACTTAATTAAATGCGAAGGTACGTGGGCACCTCCTGAGAACATTTTTCGGATACGGGAGTGCAGTAGATGCTTGCAGGCTTATCCCGAGAGGCAGGAGTGCCGTGGGTACTACGAATTATTCGGGATACGGGAGTACGTAGGTACTCTGAGGAAGCGAGCCTCTGAAGTGCAGTGGAGGTGCTCTGAGAACATATCTGGTTACGGTAGGTACATTGAACATATACGGAGGTGCTCGTAGGTACTTTCGGATCTTTACTATATTCATTTCTTATTCATTGAGTCTTATCATATAATTGTTAGATTGCCTAAAACCGATGTCACGGAATGGAGTAGGACACAACCTGATAAGTACACGAAGGTGTCTGAGATCAGGAAGGTGTCGTCGCCTTGTCGAGTGCAGAAGTACTAATGTCTTAAACACGATCAGAGAATGCGTGCTGCTGTCGGGAGAAATGCAAGTACTAATGCCGAAACACGATCGAGAAATCTTGTCGCTAATCGAAGAAATGCAAGTACTATATCACGTGCACCTTGGCGTAACATAGGTGCCATGTCATTCAATAACTGGTCTTAGGCAATTTTACAATTATATGAGTTTAATAACTTACTATCTTATAATAGGGCCTTCTTAGCCACATTATGTGTTTATGACATGTTGTCATTTCAGGTTCATATTTCATATTTCATCTCATATTCATAGTTCATGCCTATTCCATACGGCATTTCATATACTTGTATGATATGATGCCTATCCACACATCATTCATGTATTCTAGTCCCTACATGAATCTATTTTTTTTCTTAGGAATTGGAATCAATCAATTGGATCATCAAACTCAAGTTATGGCATTTTCATGCCAACTAGTCGATTTCTGGAATTTTGCGAGGATAGATTGAATTATCAATTTTTTCCGATTACCTTGTTTCCATATTTGACACTGGTTATTTGTGTGCTCCTTTAAAGCTAAGGTGCTAGGGTTCCATTTCAATTAGGAATCACCAAATGAACACCGGGAACTCAACTTCGTTCGAATCGTCCGGAATCCTCTATGATCATGATGCGGAAGATGGGCTTGCACATAGCCTTGACTTTGAGTGAATTTTTGGGCTATCTAGAGTCATAATTTGGAGATACTTATTAAATATGGTTTGTTCTCCTTAAAATCGGCCACTTGAATCCCACTCCAATCGGATAGAAATGAGGAAGTTATGGCCCGAAATCTGGCGGGTCGAATAGGAAAACCCGAGCAGGTTGTACAGTACAAGTCTAACTTGTACCCGGTACAAGTGGCCCGAAAATGACGAAGCAAAAATTGTCTTAGAGTCTGGCTCAACTTGTATCTGGGGTACAATTCACGAAATACTTGGAAATGTGTGTTTTTCACCCCTATTTTTTCCATGTTTTGATATCCAATCAACTCTACACTTCAAACACACATCAAAACCATTTCTAATTCACTTTGGAATCTCTTTTCTATTCAATTCATCTTTCATTTCTTATCTTCTTTCAAAATCTTTCCATGAATTTCTCCCAAAATCATTCCAACATGGGTTATGATCCATCCTCAAGCCAACCATGATGATTAGTTAGGGTTTATTCTAAACCTGGCACGATTCTTTCAAATTAACCATGAATCGACCCCGAGGAGGATTCCATACTTACAACTGTTCCGCCCATGGGGTTTTGCAGCCTAAATTCAAAGATCCAAGGTTAGAATGAATTCTAACAAGACCCTAGCTTTTGGAGACAAACTATTAACCAAACCAAGCCTTAGAATTCCATAAATCCATACTTAAGTTCAGTTTCCATACAAAAATCCAAAGTTCCATACCTTGGCTTTGCTTGATCTTGACTCCTCCTTCTTCCTCTTCTTCTCTCCTTCTTTCTTCTCCACGTTTTTTTCCTCCCACAAATGAGTCCAATTTGGTCTTTAAATTCAGATTTTGTTAAGGCCTTGTTGGCCCTTTAAAAAAAAACCATTTTTGGAGTTAAGTTTGTATTTGCTTTTGGCCTCTCATCTTACAGGAATTACACACAACAATTCCTATTATTTCTTCTTTGGCCCATAGTCTTTTCAATTTATAACTTTAAGCCCTTTTGGACAATTTACATATTTGTCTTAAGTTTGTAACTTCCGGGTGTCTCGTTTCCGTGTTTGCATTTTAACTCACAAAAGCGATCAAATTATCTTACAAAATACCTAAACATGTAGCGACTATGGTATATTTCGAGTGTTACACGGCTCAAGAGACGCTGCGGGCTCGGTGGAGTGCGGGGATCTTGCGCGGCAGGAGCGCGCGTGGCGGCGGAGAGCGAGCGATGGTGGCACGGCGATGGAGTTGCTCGGTGCGGCGGCCTCGGTGCCGGGCGAAGCCTTGAGCCTTGAGAGGGGCACTCGGCTTTAGGGCGGCAGGAGAAGGTGAAAGGAATTAAATGAATGAGGAGGGGGGGGGCTGTATAAGGCTGTTTGGCATTTGAAAGGTCTCCTGGCCGGCCGCGGTAAGGGTTCGCAATTATAGCGGAATTGCATGCCACTGCGTCACACTATATCTGCCAAAATAAAAGCAAAATCAATTTAAATAAAAATAAATAAAATAAATAAAAATAAAATAAATTATTAAAGCGAATATATATATATATATATATATATATATATAAAAAGGTTTTAAACAAAACTAAAATAAATAAAAATACTAAAACCGAAATTAACTAAAAATTGACCAAAAATAAACTAAAACCAAAATTTTTGAGTTGCAGTTTGGTCTCAGTGGAGACCAAACCAGCTGTGGCGAGGGCTATGCGTCATGGAGGATCAGGAGGGATTCTCCTTCTGGTTTGCGAGTGTGTTGTGCGGCATAGGAAGCCGCTCTACGCCGTTGACCTTGAATACTTTGTATTATCCTTTTGGTTGAGCAAATCACAGGAGCCATTGGGGGTATGCTAGATGAATGATGAATAGATACAGTCCATGCAGTTTAAGTTTGCGAAAAGGTGGAGTTGGAATCATACAAGAGGACTTGGTCCCCACTTTTTGAAGTTCTTGCAAGTTATCATCCTAATCATGCCATTTTTCGATCTTTCCTTTTTGTCTTAGTTGATAAGCGTCATTTAAGTAGTTCCTCAGCTCATTGAGATCGAGGAATCTTTTGAGTCGAGCCTGCCAATCCATGTTATTCTTAATTGCCCACCATGCTTTGTACTGGTTCCACTTTGGAAGATGGCATGCTTTGCCATAGACTAAGCGATGCGGGGACATTCGAGAATCGTTTTGAAAACTGCAATGAGCGCGGTGAATCAAGCAATTTGAGGGACCAATCTTTTCTATTGCTATTCACCACCTTCATTAGAATGGTCTTTATCTCCTTGTTGGCAAATACCTTGACCACTTGTTTGAGGATGGTAAGGGTAGCCAATTTGTGTTTAACACTATATTTATGAGGTTTCGAAATACTTGTTACAAAGTGTGAACCCCCATCATTAATAATGGCTTTTGGTACTGAACTTGGAAAAGATGTTTGCCTTGAAATTTGAGCACCACCTTTATGGTCATTGGTTTTGCGGGGATTGCCTCAACCCATTTAGATACATAGTCTACCGCAATATGTATGAATGCCATAAGACGTAGGGAAAGGTCCATAAAATCGATGCCCCAAACATCAGATAAATTTCAGTACTAAAATTGGGTTTAGGGGCATCATATGAATGGCAGACAATTTCCTGAGCCTTTGGCATCTATCACATACTCGGCACATTTGGTGAGCTTCTTTGAAAAGAGAAGGCCAGTAGAAACAGACGGCACCTTCATTCTTTGTCTTTAGAAGCAAAGTGACCTGAGGCACTCTCATGGCGGTGGCTTAGAATTCCTGTTGCTCTTCTTGAGGGCACACACTTCCTAATTATCTTATCTACCGTATTTAAGCAAAGAAAGGTTCTTCCCGATAATAGGAATGGATCTTCGCCAAAGAAATACTTATATCTTGTTCTTTCAATCAGCTGGAGTTTCTCTGTTGCTAGGAAATTAGCGATGTGAGCATGCCGGGGAGCATTCTCAAGCGCATTAGACATTCTTGAAATTCATCATTGATGGAAATTTATGAGTGTTGTGGGCTATGGTTAATCTTGAAATATGATGCGCCTGACATTCTCTACCTTTTTTGTCCTTTCTTAATTTTCCAAATTGAATTTACAGCGAAGAACCCCATCGGATAAGTCTTGCCTTGGCATTTTGCTTTGTTAGGAGATATTTCAAAGCGGAATGATGCGTAAAAAAATGACTATCGGACCCGACTAAGTATGCTCATTTGTCTAAGGCATAGACCTTTGCGACAATTCTTTCTCTGTAGTAGTATAGTTCCTTTTAGCCGTTTCAAGGTTTTGCTTGCATAATGGGCTACCTGGAGTTTTCCACCTTCTCTTTGTCCAGCGCCAATATCAAGATCACTTGCATCACATCACCTCGAGACGGCGCGATTGGTGTGTATTGGTGCGGTGGTCGAATGGGACCTCAGCTCTTAAGCTCTTTGACAGTCCCCATCGAAGCAAATTTAGTATCTTTCAGCGGCTTATAGAGGGTTTATGATGTTTAAAGTCATGATAAATCTCATGTAATACTTTGCATGGCAAGGAATTTCTTATTTGTTTTACATTTGTTGGAGAAGGCGGAGTTTGGAAATAAGTTCGATTTTGCCTTGTCGACTTCTATTCCCCTATTTGGAAATGACATGCCTAGCACAATCCTTAGTTCACCATAAATGGCATTCTCGATTCGCACCGGGTTCTTTTCAATGCACCTCTGGGGGCGGCTTCAAGATTAGTCAGGACATTCTTCAAAATCACCTCGTATCTGTTGATGTCATCATGTAGACCTCCATTATGCGCTCCACCATATCGTTGAATATCACAAGCATACACCTCTGGAAGGTGGCGGGTTCAAGGCAGGCATCCTCCTGTAGGCATAAGTTCCAAATGGATAAGTAAAGGTGGTATTTTCAACGATCTTACGGTGCAATAACTATACACGAAAGTACCACGAATACCCATCTAAAAAGCAATAAAATGGGTGCTAGAAACTCTCTCGAAGGCGATCAATGAAGAGCGGTGGAAAGTGATCTTTGTATTCTTGCGTGAGCCTCTGTAATCTATGCATACCCTCCATCGAGTGGTAAGGCGGGTAGACACATCCTCACCCTTTCATTTTTAACGGTGGTCACCCACGACTTCTTAGAGCACCACCTAGGTTTGGGCTTATCCAAGTGCTATCGGATATTGGGTAAATGATCTGGGATTACGACAGGGACTTCAATTCGAACTACCTCTGTATGTGAGGATTCAACCTCCTCTGTGGTACGCTATGACTTTGGGCTCTTCTTCTAAATAAATGTGGTGGGTGCGGTGTTGGGCTCATGCCTTTTAAATCAGAAATTTTCACCCCAAGCACCTTGTTCATCTTGAGGAGTGCAGCGGGTTGTCCTCTGTGGAGTGGTCGCGATGACGATATTACAACTAGACCTTTGCTTGTTTTCTTCAAAAATGCACATTTAATTCCACGAGGCGGGGTTTGAATCCGGCTATTGAGATTCCTTTTCATAACTTTTCAATCGGTAAGGTAGAATTTCCATATTTTTTTCTCAGCATCCTACGACAGGCTCATGCATTGGGGTTCTGTTGCTCTTGAAACACTCACATAACTCACGGGATTGCTTATCTTGCACTTCTTGCTCATTGCTTTGTTCTTCAGGGTGTATCTATTATCACGAGACTTCTTCACGGTCATCCTCGACAGTTTGCATATGCCTTTTCTCGAATGGAAGATATTGGTTCAAGTCATATTCCGAGGTGGATTGCATAACCCACATTTCGGCGATTATAATGGCATTCGAAGTGGCGAATGGCACCAATATGATGGGTACATGGTTGGCCCCC